>CAUYQV010158882.1:0-20168 GCA_963574575.1 Galagoides demidoff | reverse complement strand
TGGCGGGTTTGAATCCCCAGCCCGGGCCCGCCAAACAACAATGATGGCTGCAACCAAAAAATGGCCAGGCATTGTGGCGGGCGCCTGTGGTCCCAGCTACAGGAGGCTGAGGCAGGAGACTCCCTTGAGCCCAGGAGTTGGAGGTTGCTATGAGCTGTGATGCCATGGCAGGCATTCTACCCAGGGGGATAGCTTGAGGCTCCGTCTCAAAAAAAAAAAAAAAAAAAAAGATGATTTCATCTTAGTTGAGTTTTTATAGTTTGTGCTATGGTAGGCACAATTATAGCCCCTCAAGGATATACAAATTATAATCCCAAGAACCTCTGAATATTTAGGTTACAAGGTGAAGGTGAATTAAGATGATAGAATTTATATGCCAATGATCCCATTTTAAAATAAAAGGATTATCCTGGATAATGCAGATGAGCCCCATGGAATCAAAAGAGTCCTCATGAGGGGAAGAGGATGGCAGCCTGGGAGGTCCTTGGCCCCATGTTTCTGGCTGTGAATATGGAGGAACAGTCCAGAAACCAAAGACAATGTGTGGCTGCTGGAAGCCAGGAGAGGCAGGGAGACCATCCTGCCTGGGGCCTGCAGAAGGAGCCAGCCCTGCCCAAAGTGGACTTTCACCCAGTGAGAACTGTTGTTTTGTGCTATTACTATGGTACTAACTTTCTGGCAATTGTTATAGAAACCACAGGGAAAGACTAGGAAGTGTTTGGAGGAGCTGCTTTATTTCCTTGAATGGTCGATCCGATTAGTATGAACTTGACCCTGGTACTCTCAGATTTGCTGTTTCACTAACTGCCAGACCTGCTGTAATAGCCCATCACCTTCCAGCTGTTGGTAGTTTGTTTTTTCTCTTTACTTTTGTCATTTTGCTAGAAGGTTGTCAATTTTTTATTATTGTTATTTTGAAGAACTAGCTTTTTGTTTCTCTGTTTTTCTCTATTATTTCCTGTTTCAATTTTCTTGATTTCTGCTCTTTAATATTTATATTATGCATATATCATTTATTATGCATATTTGCTATTTCCTTATTTTCATTTTATTTGGATCATGTTTTCCAGTTTTTGTTGGTTTGAGACACTTCGAGCAGTGCTGTGAGTTCGCCGTCAGCCTGGCGTGGCTGTGTCGGCCTGTGGATGTGTTGTAGTTTCACCTTTTGTCAGGTATTCTTTGTTTTTGGCCCTGATTTATTTGGCAGTGCTGCGTTGAGTCTGCACTTGCCCAGAACATTTCCTGGGCCTCCTGCTGTTGATTTCCAGTTTGGTTCATTGTGGTTGGGAACATGCCACATGGGATTTCAGTTCTCCTGATTTTGGGGGGATTTGTTTTTCTCTGTCAGGAAATGGCCTATCTTCTGAACACTTCCTGGGCGTTCTTACTTACTTGAACAGAAAAGAATGGGGGGAATGGGCTGTGGTCCAGATCAGAACAAGATCAGCGTTCTGGGAGGTTGGAACTCATAGTGAACTCTACAGAGCTGTATTTTTTCAGACTATTATAAGATTTCTATTCCTCTCCTTACAGGGCTGTGGGTGGGTGGTGACAGAGGACTCAGCTCACCATGAGCTCCTTTATCTGGACTGCATGTCCCTGGTTGCCTTCTCTTCTCCCTGGGTTGGCCTGGGGTACGGCTACTGCAATACACGGAATCGGGGCACACGGGCTCACCATGCTGCTGGCACACATCCCCTCATGCCTGGGATCTTAAAGCATTGCAAATCTATTGTCACAGCCCCCGCTGCTCCAGGGTCTCATAAAGACACTTGTGATTGGACTTCGGGCAAGCCAGACAATCCACGGTTATGCCAAGTTTCCAGGAGTAAAGGCATGGACTTGTCCATGTAGCTCCCTATAGAGACAATCCAAGGTCACCCCAAGGTTCTGGGAGTGAGGACACGGGATTTTCTCTTAGTTTCTGTAGTTGCTACCACTGCTCTTCCTTGGCTGTTAAATTGATGATAGCTGCAAGGCAGCAAGGCTGAGGCTGTGCCAATAAACATAGACAATGACAGGCCAGGGGCTTTCCACATTCCCTGATGAGCAGAGCTGGGCACCTTCCAGAGAGCCCCACAAGATAGGAGTTTCTAAACTCCCACAGCAGTCAGATCCAGGGGTAACTAACTGGGTCTTTGTGACAAGGAGACAGACAGCACCCTGGTTGTCTTGGACATAAGACCCCTCAGCACAGATGCAGCTGCAGAAACCTTAAAGCAAGGTGCATCCTTACAGCGATAGCTCCCCTGCCTTTGTAAAAGAGACACCTGGTGAAGAACCAGACTCAACAGAGGTGTGAGTAAAGGGGAAGCCCCCAGATTCTGAGCACAGTCTTTGGGCAGAGACTCCTCTGGTCGTGTGATGTCAGAATGAGCTGGTTGAGGTTCAGATGGCATCCAAGACTTTCCTTGAACATGAATCTGACTAGAGAATTTTCTCTTGAAGTTGGTTAATGGGGGACCACCCGAGATCCCTCAACATAATACTCAACTGCACTCCCCACCTGTCAACCAGCTGCATAGCTAATCCCTTGAATTCTCACAGAGGCAGAAGATATGTGATCTCAAAACCAAAATAAAAGGCCAGAGGCCTGGGAGGGAATCTGCTGCAGGATTGGAGGTGCTCACTCTTTCAATAACCAGCTCCTCAAATCACCACCTGAGTCCTGGAAAAGACCAAATTTCAGGTCGGAGCCACCATGGATTAGCAAAGGTAGATACCAGAAGAAAAGTTGCAAGTCCCAGCTCATCAGATTTTAATTACTCAGATCTAAGCAGTCTTATTTCCCCCAAAACATTGTTGGTTATTAGATTTAGCTATTTGCTGAAAGAAAAATCCAAGAAGTAATTGCCTTTACAGAACAATGGACTTAGGATGTTACCAACTATTATCAATCCCAGTGAGCACTGAACTCCGTCAGGGCAGAGGGACAGGCTTGTCACATAGGGTGCATGGAGTCCGTGAGTAGGGCTGCCACACCCAGAGATGTTACAAATCTCCTCCACAATATTTCTGGCCACCAAAGCCATTGACCCTGTGGCTCTATGTGTATTCCCACTCTTGCCTGTAATAGAGACAGCCAGAAAAGTTAATTTTTTTTTCTATGTGTCAGCTGTGTGGAATAACGAAATTCTTAAAAAGAAAAGCATTTTTCCTTTTTTTATAGGCATTCTCTGTTTAAATATTCCCTTAAATATGCAGATTCAATTTTGGTAATGATTCAGTTTCATCCAATTATTTGGTGAAAATTCAAACGTCTGCGAGGATTAACTCATAAATCTAGCTATTCACATTGCCAAGGCAAAGATGAGGCTTATTTAATGATCTGGTGACTCTGGGCCAGTCTCAAATGACAGTCCAGTAGAAATGAGTTTTTAAATATCCAGGGGCTTTTGTGAGTTATCTAACTTAGTTAGAAAGGATGCTATGAACTTTGTGCATTTATAATTCATACTCATGTGATGAATGGGTTAGCTCTGCCTAGCATTTATTGGCTCTGTCCATATAATAAAATATTGTGGTTCCACTATGGTGCGTCATTTTGCTGACTCACCGGGGGCCTTCTTGCAAAAAGATTGCTGCAAGTGTGAAGGACAAAATATTAATTAAGTCTTTATTGAAGGTGACTTTTGCACAGTATAATTGAAACAAACTTAATGTGGCCAAAATAAAATTGACCTCCTTCTTACATCCCAAGTGCTCCCCTGCCACGGCCTGGTGTTTTGAGAGAGGAATTAACAAGAAAGAAAACCAGAGACTGGAATGGCATGCCCGAAAGCTTTGCTGTTTTTCTCTTGTCTTTAACTCTAGCTTTAAAAGTTAAAAAAACCCACAACAATAGATTTTGATTTTTAGAGCAATTTCGGATTTTTAGAAAGATTGTGCATACAGGACGGGAAGCCCCCACAGACTCCCTCTCCGTTACCCCAGAATCCCCTGGGCCCCCTCCTGGCCGCGGCTAGGTGACAAGCCCCATCTATCGACACGTTAGCACTGACGGAAGCCCACGGTGTAGGGGAGGCTCTTTCTCCATGTTGCACAGTTGTCTGGGTTTTGGCACATGCACGGTGTCCCACACATGCACAGCTACAGCGAGGACCACACGGAGACCTCTGGACCTTTTCTGCGCCCTGCAGTGCTCAGCACAGGTGCTCTGAGGTGCAGCTCTCTGGAGCTCACTCGCCTCACAGGACTGCAGGGATGCACCAGTGCAGGACAGTCCCATTTCCCTGTCCCCGGGGCCCCTGGCGGCCACCATTCTGCTCTTTGCTCCTGTCTCGGACACTTGGTGTGAGTGGAGTTGAGCAGTATTTGGAAGAGCCCAGAGGACGTGAGTGGGATGAGCTGGTCCAGCAGGGCAGGGCCTTCCCTCCTTGTGGTTCTGTCCTGACCAAAGCCGTTGGCACGGCGCACATGGAAGAGTCCATTGGCACGGCACTCATGGAAGAGCTGTTTTCTGAGGGAATAAACAACAACAGCAAACACTTGGGTGTGCTGCGGGCTGTCCTGAGTGTGACAGACCTGCTCACTCATTTCCTACTCACAACGGTCCATTTGGGGTAATACTATTGCTTTCTTCATTTGATCAAAGAAGAAACGCCCTGCTAATGTCTGCAGTCCTGGTGCACGTCCAGACCCTGTGTAGACGCTGTGTGGTTGCACAGGCTTTGGTGGGCACTGTGAGTGGCTGGCTGGCCCCCTCCAGGACTGAAGACACCCTCCCACAGGCCTGGGTTGTTAGTCATCCTCAAGGTCACAGCCTTCCCAGGCAGCTTCCATCCTGGGGCAGGGGTGTGTGAAGTCCCCCCGCCACACTCGGGGCCACTCTGGGCACCATCCCAGCTCCTGTGGGGGCAGAAACTGGCTCTCTGACCTGCTTTTCCCTCTCCCCACAAGTGTCCAAAGAGTGTGACCCTCATTCTGTAAGCCCCTACAGGCTGATTTCCACCTCAAAGTCAGCTTTGAAGGAGGTCTGACCTGTGACACAGGTTCTCAGTAATTTGCTGGATTATTAGAATACCAGGCTTCCTGGCAAAAAAAAAAAAAAGCAAAAACTGTTTCAAACGGAGACTCAGGGGAAGATGCTTTGTGACCCTGGGGGGAGCAGTGAGGACAGGCAATGAGATGATAAGGCCCAGGACGCACTGCTGCTTCTGGTAGGAGGCGGGGACAGTGATGAGTGTGTGGGCTCCACAGCCCCCTCGTGTGATAAATGCTAACACGGCCACTTCGCAGGTGTGTGAACAAGGCTCAGACAGATGGGGCAGCCTCCGTCATGTGCCAGCAAGCTGCAGAGTCCAACTCCAAGCGTGAGGTCTGTGACAGGCCCTTGTGCCCCAGCTGACTCAGCAGTGTGATCTCGGAGTTCTCCTATTTTCTATAATTGCTTCTTGGGGGGTAAGCGATGGATTGCTACATTGTTGTTGCTAATATACAAACGGCACCATTTAAAAAATCTCTGATGAGTGGAGTTTTCCAAGGACTTTATTTTCCTACCTGTAAGGTTGATGTGACACAGAGGTCTTCAAGGGTCTGAACACCAGGGGACACTGAATACACGAGGGTGCTGCAAGTCACCAGGAGTGAGCCGTGGTAGGGGAGGAAGGTCCCGCCCTCTCTGGAGCCCACCCTCAGCCAGGCGTGGACAGCTGGGAGGCACGTGTGCAGCTACGGTGAGTCAGGGCGCTGCCACCTGGGGAAGCCTTCGGGCTGCTCTCAGAGGCCTCACGGAGCAATCGTCACCTTCTTTGATTCACCTTTGTCTGGGACCTCTCCACATCACCCCTTCTCTTTTTCAGAATATCTAGTTCTGTCTAGCTCTTTTAAATAGTCATCCCTCCCCAAACCCTCACTGAAGCTGAACTCTAGCAGTTGACTGCATGTCTACACTGAACACCTCCTTAAACTGACCTGATTTTCACAGACTGGACATGCACCACTTGTACGTATCAATATGGGCCTAGTTCATATGCCGACCACCTCCACATGCTGACCCCTGGGCGGTCATCTCACAGAGGTCTGATTGTATTTCATGATGCATCATTTCCTTAACTTTGGCTTCAGGCCCAACAGCGAGACACGTAGTGTATAGTACAGTCCCCCCAGCCTGGTGGGTTCAGGATTCCAGGCTCTTCACACGCACTGGTGGACCCTCTGGTTCTATAACCACAGTAAGAATGGCTCCATCAAAGGTACTGGGATGGTAGGAAGTACTGGCTCAGGCTTCCTCAGCTCCGGAAACACTCACCCCCCCACCCGCCGGCAGGCTCTGTTCTCCCCTCTCTGATACTCAGTGGCTGTCAGCAACTCTGGATTGATATGACATTTCTTACACAAGTTGGATCAAGTTGGGTGAATTGTTGTGGTCGTGGAAGACACTCTGTGTTTTAATGTGATCTGCAAATCTTTTCTCCTTGTCCCGTGTGGATTTCATAATTTAACTTTTCAAAAGCATAAACATTTTCCTTATTTTCAAGTTCTGGGGAGGCTTTACACCATAGCCACCTCACTGTGGGGTCTGGGAGCTGGGGGGCAGGACCCGCAGAACAAGGCCAGGGTGGTCTCCTGGTATAGTCTTGATGTTTAGATGAGGCATTGTGCAACTTAGGAAGAGCGATCCTACTCAAAACGGATGGTGCAAGCAACCCTCCTGTGCGATGGTTCTTACGTTAGGAGACCTCAGTGCACAGAGCTGTTTGGAGACCCGGATGACAACTGGGAACGCTCTCCTGGGAGAAAGTGCAACCTCTGCCCCCTCCCTCACACACACACACACATGTACACGCATATATAGACGTACACAGCATGCACATTCACATACACACAACACACATTCCCATGCATGCACACACATACACAACACACACATGAATGCACACTTACATACACACAACATGCACACATGCATGCACGCTCAATACTCACAACACACACTCACACCTATGCACGTTCCCATCCATGCACATTAATTCTGATGCTACAGAGCTCTGGGATCACAGAGTCCAGAACCCCCACGGGCACCTGTACAGTCCCATGAACATGCCCGAGGCCTCCTCCATGACACAGGCCTTCTCTCAGCACAGGTCAGTCACAGGGCCTGTGAGGCGGGAGGAGGTCCCAGCAGAGCCTTTGAGGGCATAGCCCGTGGGGTTTATTCTTGCGAGTATCTTATAAGTAAGTGAAGTTGTACTTTTCATAAGAGCCGAAGAGTTGATGTCTAGATGAATGGTCTGTAACATCACTGTGGATGCTTCATTTTTTAGTACGTTTGCAGGGTTTGGGGACCAGACAGCAGACATACAGATTTGCAAAGTTTTCTGGAGGAAACGAGTTTAGTTATTAGAGTACAACTAATCAACTCATAATTGGAACGTTCCCTGTGACATGAGTTTAATATATCTTTCTCAATTTTAGTTGCGGGGCTGGGTTGAACGGCACATTCCACGTCTTGTGACCCTCCTGGCTTTGACTGCACTGCCTGGCTGTGCTGGGAGCTGAGGCAGAAATCAGATGACCCACACGTGTGGGTGTCACTACTGGCGTTTTATCAGGATTGTTACCAGACTGATTAACAGGCAAGACTCAATGTGCGTTATGTATTGTGTGATGATTTAATGACATCTCTGCTTACAGAGTGAAGTATGTGTCACGTTTTGTGAATAAGAATCACTTTTCTAGCCCATTTTCAAAATGAGAAAAACTTGACCAAAGTGAAGTTGGCCATCAGGCAACTTCTCAGAGCCTCATGGCCGGTCCTGCAGTGGGGTCAGCAAAGATTATAAACTGGTTTTCTCTATAGAGATTGTGGCATTTAACCTCTTTATTGTGTTGTGGTCTAAACTATAAACAATTTGTAATCAACTGTCTGCTGCCAACATTGCAGCATTATTTCCTCTGGGTCCCGAGCGAGCCCAGGGGACATGGCGATGCTCTCACACAGCCCTGGGGGAATTCGAATCAATTCCCTCCTTTTTCTTCCCACCATCAGCCTGGAGAGATTCACCCCTTAGACGGTGGTTTTAAGATGTGTGCCTGAATAATCAGTTTCTCCTTTTCTCTACAGACCACATTTTTGCAGATCCTACAGAGGGTGGATCATAGTTCCTTAAGGCCGCGTCTCATTCCCCCGGGGAAATCGACACTCAGGAGTTCTTTTAGACAGTCCTTTCCAACAGTTCTTAGTTTGCACAAGTTTTCATAACAAAATCAGAACTGAGCAAGATCAGTCATAGCACAGGGTGTGTGCACTGCATGAGTGCTGTGTCTGCAGGTGACCTGCGTGTGTGCAGGGAGCATGACCAGGTGTTAAAGCTGAAACCCCGCACCTCCTCGGCGTGGGACTCAGCTGCTGTGCCCCAGTGCTCATTGTAACCGTGAAACAATTTATTAACGTATATTTTGTTCTGATGAATGTTTCGTGGACATGTGAGAAGGACGTGCACTCGGCCACTGTTGTGTGGGCTGCTCTGCAGATGTCAGCGGATCAAGTCCACTGATGGTTTCGTGGTTTTACTGACTGTATTCAAGGCAATGCTGGATTCCCAGCCAGGACAATTAGGCAGGAGAAGAAAATGAAGGTCATCCAAACTGGAAAAGAGGACTTGGAATTAGTCTTGTTTATAAATGACATAATCTTATATTTAGAAAAACCTAAAGACTCCATAAAAACCTGTTAGAACTAGTAAGCATATTGAAAAAAGACAATTCTAATGAGCTTCTACAGCACCGAAAGAATGGTTCAGCTCCTGCTGCAGTTCTGACGGGTACAGGGCTTGGGAGGAGTCACCCCCACCCCTACAGTGGAAAAATGTGTACAAACTGAAGATCAGTGACTTTCTAACCACCATCAAAGAGCAGAGGTTGCAAAGCAAACTGCCGCCCCCCAACCTGGAGGAAACGGGAGAATTTGAAGCTCTAGAGATTTGTTTACTTGCGGTAGAAGTCACTGTCACTGATGCCACATTCAGTAGGACCTCAGTTTTGACGTGTTGCTGGAGGTTGAATGTGGATTAGCGTGAGGGTGACTGGCTCCTGGGGCCACCATTCAGGGAACCCCCATCTCACATGAAGGCCCTGAGAAAGAGCCCCTCATGACCCCGAGAGAGAGGGGAGATGTCCTTCCATTCTCCAGACTCACAGAAACGTCATCCCACCCACTCAGCCTGCTCTGGCTGCCTGGGAGAAGGGCCTTGCAGGGAACAGCCAGAGGATGCAGTGGGTGGGGGAGCTGTGAGCCAGGAGCAGGGATGGAAACGTGAAGGCCACGCCCCAAGCTGCAGGGCCCTGAGGCACAAGAACTGATCCAAAGGCAGATTCTCAGAGTGTCTAGGCCCAAAGTCGCATCCAGAGGTCCTGTGGGGACACTCAAGGCACCTTGGTCCTGAGGCAAAGGCCTCTCCAGCCGAGCCTGTGGAATCTAGCAAGTCTTGCGCTTCTGAAACGCAGTGGTGGGGTGGGCAGAGGATGGACATCCTCAATCCCCCTCCCCAGGAGCAACAGGAGGAAGAAAGGTCTAACAGGTGCCCAGGCCCAGGGCAAGCTTCCGTGGCCAGTGCGTGCCTCACCTGAGCCCGTCTCTCTCTGCTGTGGACCAGCGGTGGACCAGCGGGAAGAGGCACCAGCTTCCCCCAGGGACCCCGTGGAAGTGAGGGGCTGCTGACCCCAGGACCCTCAGTGTGAGGGAGGAGTAGGCCTCCCTGTGGGCAGCCACCGACACAGGTACATGTAACTTCTAGTCCAACAAAGTATAAAAACCCTGTTACTATGGGTGCTCCCTTGGGAGAAAAGAGGAACTAATTATTGTGACTTAGAAATATTGAGTAAAAATAAAGTCACCCACTGAATTTATTCTTTATTTTATAACTTCATTTGACAGCACTGCGTATCTCAGAGAACGCTGACATTAGATAAATACCTATCACGCTGATGAGTAATTACAACGTCTATTTCAAAACGTTCTTTGACCCTGCCTCTGCCTCTGCCTCTGCTCACAAACTGTTTTCCTAATGTCAGAAACATCTATGTGTCACTTTAAAATAAGTTTAGACTCTTCGGCATTTTAATATTTTAATAAATGTCAGTGATATAAAATAATCGAGCATGAATAATTAAGACACATTCACTTCTACTTTTTACTGATGTATTATTTTATCATCAAAAATATGCATGCAAGTTGACAGCTCTTTGTTTCTTCCTAGTTATCTGCCCAGCATGAGGGGAGCTCTGCCTGCCCTGCGGGGACTCAGTCCCACTCTGTCCTCTGTCCTCACGGGACGCACAGCAAGTGCTTACGCAGGGCTGGCTCCTTTCTGGTATGTTGTTTCTGCGAGTTTCATCTGTGTCACTGCAGACACTCTTAGTTTTTGTTTTTATTTTTTAAGACAGAGAGTCTCACTATGTCAACCTCAGTAGAGTGCTGTGGTGTCACAGCTCACAGCAACCTCAAACTCTTGGGCTTAAGCAAGTCTCTTGCCTCAGCCTCCCAAGTAGGTGGGACTACAGGTGCCTGCCACAACGCCCAGCTATTTTTTGTTGCAGTTGTCATTGTTGTTTAGATGGCCCGGGCTGGGTTCGAATCTGCCAGCTTTGGTGTATGTGGCTGGTGCTGTAACCACTGTGCTATAGGCACCAAGCCTTTGTTGTCATCTTTTAATTGTTGTGTTAGACTGTGTGAATAATCATAGTTTATTTATTTATTCTACTGATGAAGGGTGTTCAGGCAGCTCTAGGTACTACAAACATCCTCGTAGGTGGGTTTTAGTTACGCAGACGTAGGAACCTCCCCTGGCTCTCTGCCTAGGAGTGCAGGGTTGGTCATGGGTACACAGATGTTCAATGTTAGTATATGTGGCCAAACAGTCCTGCAAAGAACAGCCAATGACGTCAACACTTACCAGCAGTTCCTGGGACTTCCAGCATCTCCATACACTGTTAGCACTTGAAGTTATCTGCTATTCCATTTTGGCCATTTTTCATGTGTGCATATTAGTGTGACTGTATGGATTTAATTTATATTTCCTTTTTAAAATTTTCAGTTGACAAATGACAACTGCATATGTTTTTAGGGTACAGTCTGTGTTTATATACAGAGGCTGCCAAAACACGTATGTGCATTTGAGGAAGGAAAAAGCTACATTGACACTGTAATACTCAAGTCACGTTGACGCTGCTGTTACCAGAGATACGAGACAAGAGGTAGCAGAAGTCACTGGTATGCAGCGAGCATGACAATTTCCTGGCCATTTGATGTCAGGCTTTTTGAAGTCGGTTTGGTTTTAGAAGTTGTCTTTCTTTTCTTGTTGTGATGTATTATTTTTTATTTATTTTTCTAGCTGACGGGAATTTTTATGTTCGTATGCGCGAGGAATCTCGGTCTCTGCTTCCCTTCCTGTGTGTCTTTGTCCTGGTGAGCACCAGTCCCTTCTCCTTGTGTTCTAGGGACAGGAGGACAAATTAGTATTACTTCCTCCCTAAAGTTCTGGTAGAATTGACCCATAAAACAGATGTGTGGTAATCCTTATTTCGTTCCTAAAAATCTCAGATATTAGGGTACACGTCTATTGTTCACACACTTTGTTTTTGTACAGATCAAGTCCCACCCGTGCATACCCCCTGAGTGGAGGGCACACCTACAACTGCGACTAAATCCAGACGTCATTTCTTCACTGAGTTGTCCTTTTCTGGAAATGTGCATTGCGATCATAGTCTCCTACTCTGGGGTGGCCTTTCCACTCACCTTTTCATGTTTTTTGTTGTTGTTACTGAACAGAGTTCAATTTATCAATTTTCTGATAGAGCAGCACCTTTTCTGTTTTGTTTAAGAAAACTTTGCTTGATGGTAAACAAGACATTCTCTTGTTTTCTCCTTTGAAAGAGTCTCTTGTCAACTTTATATCTACAATCTCTCTACTGTGAATTTGTGTACGTGGTGTGAGTGAGACGAGAGTCAGCATGCGATTTTATTTTAACATAGTTAACTACTAGATCCAGTAACAGTTACTGAAATTACATAATTTTTCATCAGTTGAAGCATCATCTTTGTCTTGAGTCAGGTGACTGTTATGGGGAGCTGTGTGTGATCTCTCCTTTTGGTCGTCTCGTCTCCATTCCCACCAATATCACCCCTTTGATTACTATAGCCTTATAATGTCCTGACATCCTTTTTATGAAATTGAGCAAGATTTATTCTGAGCTACAAGCTCAAGAGCGGCGTGTTTGTCATAGGCATGTTGATATATATTATTACTTTCTCTAATTTTCCATACAGCTCTTCAGAATGTCTGCAGGAGTTGTTGCATTATGCATGGGTTACACCTAGAATGAGACTTTTATCTTATTTTATTTATGCCCCCTCTTCCAGGTAGTGGGTATCCTGAGACTGGAAACTAAAGACAGACACATCAAGATTATGCACCTTGCTATGAATTGACCAGTTTTTTTTTATTTTTCTTTTTTTTTATTGAATGGTAACTATGTACATTAATACACTACTGGGGTACAGTGTGGGGTTTTCACATGCAATCCGAAATACTTCCATCAAACTGATCAACACAGCCTTCATGTCATTTTCTCAGTTATAGTTTTAAAACATTCTGATTCTACTCTTAGAAAGTTTCACTTGTACCCCTGTAAGATAGACCTCAAAAATGGTCCCTCCAATCCCCCTCCCTCCACCCATTCCCCCAGAACAACTAATTTTTAAGACATCATCCAACTGCTGAATTTTGGCAGATATAAAGGGTTCTTTTCCTTTGCTCCTCTCTCCTTCCCCCTTCCTTTTTTTTTTTTTTATCCCATGTAGTATTTACTGGAACAGTTCAAACTGACCTCTTTGTTTGAAAGATTTAATTTTAATTCTAATAGTTTATAGGAAATAGCTGATGGACAAAGGGAAGCTAATGTGTTTATGATTGCTTTATCTTTTCAGAAATCCTTAACATTTATGGTATAGTTCAATTAAGTGTGTTAGGATGGTTTTAGGGGAAATCCTCATGCAGTCTTGTACTGAACTCTATATAATTAGCTGCCATAATAACTGAATTTTAAATAAAATCAAATGTGAGCAACATGAAGGGAGGGTCTATGTCTTCTTAACTGTTCTGAGCTGGTATGCAGTATTGTGCCTGGCACATAGTGGATATTCAAGAGTTATTTTAAGAGTGAAGGAAGATAGGATGGGAGGGAGAAAGGAATGGAGAAGAAAACCTAATTGGACAAAGTCATAAATTCCATGTTACTCTGTTGTGATTTCTTTGGCTGATCCATTGCTCTCCCAGACCAACAGCAAAAAGGGTCATGGACACTGAGCACGAACATGGTATAATTTTGAGAAACCCATGTGTAAGCAGTTTTATTTGCTATTAGTTCACAGTGACTCACTTCTTTTCTCTCCTACTCATTTTTTATTAGATGGTATTGGGAAATGACAAGACTAGAGTTGTATATAACATTTCGAGGAAAGCTTTGATGATTACTATCACCATACTTACTGTTTCTTCTTTTGAAACTACAGATGTTGTGACCGATCCTTCTTTTGAATGGACTATGTCCCACCTCCTAGTAGGGCATACTACTTCATAAATGTCTCTGTTGACTATCCTAAGATATTTTAAATACTTCATAACTTGTATATAGTATTTAAAGAGTCAAAGACATTCACTAGTTGGTCCATTGGCAGAAAATGGTCTGTTAAGGGCTATGGTTTTGTCATATATTGCCTTTATTGTATTAAACTATGTTCCTTCTGTGGTTAGTTTATTGAGAGTTTTAATTAAGAAGGGATGTTGAATTTGATCAAATGCTTTTCTGCATATGTTAAGAAGTACTTTCTGCTTGGGCATTGTTGAAGTTATTGAATTTATGTGTTTATAATTTTATTTAAAACTGGAAAGCTTTGGCTGTGTTCTTCATTATTTTCTATAAGGCCTCATATGTACGCTAGACTTTTCGATATTCTGTTTATTTTTAAAAAGCTTTTCTTTCAGTGTTGCAACTTGAGTCATTTCTATGGTTTTGTCTTTGAGGTCTACTGTTCATCTAATCTAGTGGGTTATTTTTTATTTCAGATATTATTTTCTTCTATATAAGTTCTGTTTTTTTATATTTTTTATTTCTCTTTTTAGCATATTCATGCTTTCCTTAATATTTTTAAACATATGGAACACATTTTTACAAGCTGTTTTAATATCCTTATCTTCTAGTTTTATCATTTCTGTCATTTTTGATCTCCTTCCATTGATTGATTTTTCTGTTTGTTATGGGTCGTCTTTTTCTGCTTCTTTATAAGCTTTTATATAAAGTGTTTTTAAAAAAAATTTTGTGGTAATATCCGCATTACATAAATTCAACATTTTAGCAATTTTAGAATAATTCAGTGACATTCAGTACATTCATAATCTTATGTAACTACTACCAGCATATAGTTCCAAAATATTTCATTACTCTCCCAATAAAACTACTTTTTAAGCTGCCACTCTCTATCCTACCTAGCCCTTGGCAATAATTAATATTTCTATCTCAATGGATGTATCTATTCTGGATGTTTCATATAAATAGAATCATACAATATGTAGCCTTTATTTCTGGCTTTTGCTTAACATGTTTGTTTATATGTTTATTTATTTATTTATTTATTTATTTTTTGAGACAGAGTCTCACTTTCTTGTCCCTGGTAGAGTGTAATGGTGTCATAGTTCACAGCAACCTTAAACTCTTGGACCTAAGCAATTCTCTGGCCTTTGCCTCTGGAGTAGCTGAGACTACAGGTACCCACCACAATGCCTGGCCGGATTTTTTTTTAGAGATGGGGGTCTCACTCTTGCTCAGGCTGATCTCAAACTCGTGAGCTCAAGAGGTCCATACCTCCCAGAGTGCTGGGCTGGGATTATAGGAATGAGCCACCTCACCCGGCCAGCATGATTTTTAAATTCAATCATGTCTTACGGGAGATAGATGATATCTCAAAGTGGTTTGATTTGCATTTCTCTGATGATTAAAGGTGTTTTTCATGTGTCTATAGGCCATGCGCCTATCTTCTTCAGAGAAGCTTCTGTTCAAGTCCCTTGCCCACAATGAGGTGGGATTACTTGTTCTTTTCTTATTAATAGGTTTGAGTTTTCTGTGGATTCTGGTTATGAAATGTTTGTTAGAAGCATAACCTGCAAATATCCTCTCCCATTCTGAAGGCTGTCTGCTTGCTTTATTTACTGTGTTCTTGGCTGTTTAGAAGCTTTTCAGTTTGATCAGATCCCAGTAATGTATTTTTGGTGTTGCTTCAATTGCCCAGGGACTTTACCTCTTTTATGCTTACATGGATGGAACTGGAACATATCCTTCTTAATAAAGTATCTCAAGAATGGAAGAAAAAATATCCCATGTACTCAGTACTATTATGAAACCAATTTACAATCACTTACACTTTCATATGAAGAATAGGACACAACTATGGCCCAAGATGAAGGAGGGAAAAGGGAGGATGGGAAGGGAGGGGGAATGGTGGGATGCATAATGCAAGGGTACATGTTGGATCTATTACTATAGAGTATAAATATCTTAACACAGTAACTAAACGAGATGAGGTATATATTAACCAGTGGTGATGTAAGCATTCCTAATTCTATATGAAATCAATACATTGTACCCCATAAATGCATTAATGTATACATGATCTATGTGTTTATGATTTAATAAAAAATAAATGTTGAAGGTTAAAAAGAATAAATTCAATCATGTATCAGTACTTTAGTCATATTTACTGATGTATAATATTCCATTGTATGGCTATACCTCATTTTGTTTATCCTTTCATCTGTTGATGGACATAGGTTGTTTCTACCTTTTGGTTGTTTTGAATAGTACTACTATGAACATTCATACATAAGTTTTTATTTGAATTACTTATTTTTAAGTCTTTGGGAATATAACTAGGAGTGTAATTGCTGAGCATATGGTACCATGTTTAATTCTTTGAGGAAGTGTCAAACTATGTTCCATAGAATCTATACCTTTTGCATTCCTGCCTGCAATGTATGAGGGTCCTAATTTATTGGGTGTGGAGTCATGGTTTTGATTTCTGTTTTCCTAGTGAATAATGATGGTGAGCATTATTACATGTGCTTGTTGGCCAGCTGTATATTTTCTTTGGGAAATGGTTAATCTTTTGCTGATTTTAAACTTGCCTTATCTTTTTATTGTTGAGTTGTGAGAGTTCTTTATTTATGATAGTGTGTAATAGCCCCTTATTGGATGTGATTTGCCTGTACTTTCTCAATTCTGTAGGTTTTCTTTTCACTTTTTGATAGTGTTCTTTGATACACAAAAAGTTTCAGTTTTGTGAAGTCCAATGTATATATTTTTTCTTTTGTTATTTGTACTGTTGGTGCCATATCTATGAAACTATTGCCAAATCCAAGGCCATGAAAATTTACCCTTATGTTTTCTTCTGAGTTCTATAGTTCCAATTCTTCTATTTAGGACTTTGATCTACTTTGAGTTAATTTTTAAAATATGATATGAGGTAAGGATCTTTTGCATGTGGTTACCCTGTTCTCT
This sequence comes from Galagoides demidoff, assembly GCA_963574575.1. NCBI lineage: Eukaryota > Metazoa > Chordata > Mammalia > Primates > Galagidae > Galagoides > Galagoides demidoff. The sequence goes on along the minus strand of CAUYQV010158882.1, from coordinate 3,617 downwards.
CAGTATTTTGTATTGAGGAGACTGTTTTTTCCTCATTGGATGGTTTTGTAACCCTTGTTCAAAATCAGTCAACCATAGATGCATGGGTTTATTTCTAGACTTTCATTTCTGTTTACTTGATCTATAGGTCTATCCTATGCCAGTACCATACTGTTTTGATTACTATCACTTTGTGATAAATTTTGATATTAGAAAGTGTGAATCTTCCAGTTTAGTTTTTATTTTCTAGATTGTTTTGAATTCCTTGCAATTTCACAGTAATTTTAAGATCAGCCTTTTCATTTCTTAAAAAAAAAAAAAACCTTTGCATTTTAATAGGGATTGCATTAAATCTACAAATTCATTTGGTGAGTATTGTCATCTTAATAATATTAAGTCTTCCGGCTCAGTGCCTGTGGCTGAAGTGCTAAGGCGCCAGCCACATACACCTAAGGTGGCAGGTTCAAATCCAACCTGGGCCCGCCAAACAACAATGATGGCTGCAACCAAAAAATAGCCAGGCATTGTGGCGGGTGCCTGTAGTCCCAGCTACTTGGGAGGCCGAGGCAGGAGACTTGCTTGAGCCCAGGAGTTGGAGGTTGCTGTGAGCTGTGTTGCCATGGCACTCTACCCAAGGGTATAGCTTGAAGCTCTGTCTCAAAAAAAAAAAAAATTATATTAAGTCTTCCAATCTTTGAAAGTGTATGTTTTTACATTATATTTAACTCCCTAAATTATTTCAGTAATGTTTTGTAAGGCTTATAATTTTTCATTGGATAATGAGCATTGTGAATTTTGTAATGTTGGTTGACAGATTTTATTTTACTCCTTTAAATAATATTGTGATGTGTTTGGTACATAGTTATTTGGAATCAGTTACTGAGGCATTCGGGCCCATTACTTGCTGAGACTCTTTAGATGACTTTCCTCAGTCTATACATTATGAAGTCTTTTCAATGTGGTTTGTAGGAACAAGAAATATTTTTAGCTCTCTGTGAGCTTCATACATTTTTCAACCTCTTACTTACTAGTGGTTGTTCTAAACTAGGGTAATTTCCTTTAACCTATGCACAAATATTAGTTCAGTAAAAGACTGGACAGGACACCTCTGCAGATCTCTGAGGTGGTTTTTTGTGCAGCTGGCTTCTTTTTAGTACTCTTCCCTGTTAATTAGAGCCTTCTTGGTCTCTCCAATAGTCAATATTTGTTTCTTCAAATCAGCTAGACCTCTAGGCTCTGTTTGGGACTCTTCTTGTCTGTTGTGGTGTGAAGACTCCAGTAGCAACTATAGGCTTACTTCATTTGTTTCACATTTCTGTGAGATCACAATCTTCCATTGCCTATTATTCAATTTCTAAAAATTAGTTTTATATATTTTGGCTGCTGGTGTTCCAGTTGCTTTAGGGAATGGTCCCTTGGGCATGAGGGACAGCTTTCTTTCTTTCTTTTTTTTTTTTGTAGAGAGAGAGAGTCTCACTTTGTTGCTGTCAGTAGAGTGCCGTGGCATCACAACTCAACAACCTCCAGCTCTTGGGCTTAGATGATTCTTTTGCCTCAGCCTCCCAGGTAGCTGGGACTCCAGGTACCCGCCACAACACCTGGCTATTTTTTTTTTTTGTTGTTGTTGCAGTTTGGCTGGGGCCGGGTTTGAACCCACCATCCTTGGTCTATGGGGCCAGCGCCCTACTCATTGAGCCACAGGCGCCACCTAGGGACAGCTTTCATAGAAGACAGTTTTCCACAGATCTAATGGGGGAGGGGAATGGTTTTGATATGAGTCTGTTGATTTATGTGCAGTCAAATCTCTCTGCTAATGATAATCTGTATTTGCATCCACTCCCCAGTGCTAGGATCACTGCTTTAGCTTCACCTCAGACCATTAGAAATTAGATTCTCTTAAGGAGTGTACAACCTAGATCCCTTGCACATGTAGTTTACAGTAGGATTTGTGCTCCTATGAGAGACTAATGCTGCTGATAATCTAACAGGAGGTAGACCTCAGGCAGTGATGCCAGCAATGGGGAGTGGCTGTAAATACAGATGACGCTTCACTCTTGCCCACTGCTCAACTCCTGCTGTGTGGCCCAGTTCTTAACAGGCCAGGGACTGGTACCAGTCTGCTTCCCAGGGGTTGGGAACTGCAGATTTCAGGCATGAAGTTAAATCCAGTTCTTGTTACTTCATTGTCAGAAGTTGAAGTTGTGAATCATCATTGTATCAAAGAATAGCCAAATTGAACTTACACTGATATGAAATACAGAAGAGAACATTTTAATTCTTATGTAGTACCTAGTTGAATTTAAGCACCCATTTCCTTAAAAGATTGTTTTAGATAAAGAAAAGGTTTATTAAGCTCATAGTTCTGCAGGGTATACCCAAGAAGCATGGTCCCAGGATTGTTTCTGGTGAGGGCATCTGGTTGCTTACACTCATGGTGGAAGGCACATGGGAGGTTGGGGGTAGGGGTAAGTATGTGCAAAGATCACATGGTGAGAAGGGAAGCAAGAGAATGAAGAAGGAGGTGCCAGGCTCTTTTAAACAACAAGCTCTTAAGGGAACTGATGGTGTGAAAAGCCACTCACCAGCTGCCATTTGGGGGGCATTAATCTATTTATAAGGGATCCACCCTCATGACCTAAACGCCTCTCCTTCTCTTTACTTCCAACATTGGGGATCAAATTTCAGTATGAGATTTAGAGGGTTAAATATCCAAACCATAGCAAAGATTTATCTCAGATGTTGCATACATCCTTAATGGTAGTTAGTTAATAATGATAATATTTTTATTATGCCATTCAGGTAAATCCTAGCTTAATGACACAGCAGATGTCCAAAATATACAGAATTAAAAAAAATTTAACATTAAAGGCATATCATATTAATGGATTAGATGAAAGGTCTTTCTGGCAGATGGAAGGGGAGATAGGACTTTAAAATCCCTGTGCCTAAATTTCTTCATGTCTAGGTGAAAATAATAATATAGTTGTTGTAAGTATTAAGGGGACTACTATATGTAGTGTGTTTAGAACAGTGCCAGGCATTAAACTGAGTGTTGCAAGTGTGAACCATTATTGTTATCTTAATCTTGATCTTTTTATTATGAGAGGAGACATTGAGGGGATTAGATCAAGGAATTGAAAAATATAAAAATTTTTATCTAATTTAATATCAAATTATGTCTGGATGTAATAAGTTTTAATATCCTTGGCATGACGAGTTGAAGCCTGAACCTACAGTTTGGCCTAAGAATATGGAGCTCAATGAAGAACTTTGGTTTTGCGAAACTTTTATGTTAGCTAGCAAACTTTTTTTCTCTTGTATCTGTGATGTCATCACTGGGAGCATCAAGATTGCAAACTGAAAAGAAATTAAACTGATATTTTTTACTGGCTTAGAAATGAAAAGGCCTAAATCATTGTTATCACATTTTAAATAGGAGAGCAAATTGCTGATATTGTTAAACTTTAAAAGTGATATCGCAGTTAAACTTTGGAAAAGGCTCGGCGCCTGTGGCTCAATCGGCTAAGGCGCCAGCCACATACACCTAAGGTGGCGGGTTCGAATCCCCAGCCCGGGCCCGCCAAACAACAATGATGGCTGCAACCAAAAAATGGCTGGGCGTTGTGGCGGGCGCCTGT
>CAUYQV010158878.1:0-28137 GCA_963574575.1 Galagoides demidoff | reverse complement strand
CTTTTAAACAGATTTGACATGAAGAAATTTTTGTCTACTTAACAATTCTTGGTTTTATTTTTATTATGTTCTATTTTTTTGTTATTTCAGATTAATATGTGGGTACAAATGATTAGGATACATTGTTTGAATTTGTTAGGTGAAAGTCCAAGTTGTAGTTGAGCCCTTCACCCACGAGGTCTGCCTTGTACCCCTACATTGTACCTGGCAGGTGAGAGATGTAAAATATATAAGGCACAGCTTATGAGTATTATAATAGGATAGTTTTCATAAAGGCATCTTGTTAGCCTATTTATATGTCGTATATTTTTATGAAGACATTGATTGAGAGTTATCTGAAGTAGTTTCATTAAATATTAGTTTTAGTTGTTTTAGGTGATTGGATTTGAGGTATTTTTCCTTTTCTTATTACTCTTTTTTTTATTACTTGCATCAGTTATAGTGGTAACATGAACTTTACAAAAAATTCATATGATGATGTGCCTTCACAAACAGATTGCAATCTTTATAGAATCAGGAAGGTTTTCTGTTTCCTTTCTTAATTGCTTTCTCAATACATGCTTCATATATTGGAGCATTCAATAATTAAATTCATAAATCTGAGTACTACGTTGAACAGATAAAAGAATAAATAAACATTGGTAAATTGTGGAGGCAATAAGAAAACTCTAAAATTAGGCAGTCATTTTGGAAAAATGGAAGAAATCATTGGATATCATTGTAATCAAAACTAAAATGAAATATAATTTTAAAACTATTTCATGATGAAAAATATAATATGCAAGTCTACTTAAAAGAAACTTAAAAGAAAATATTTTACTAAGAGCATTGTTTGAGTATAAGACTTGTACATATTCCATGGAAAGGTAAGAGATCTACTCCATTAAAACTTAATGCCACTTTAACTCTTGACCTTAAAGAGAAGTTAAACCAATCTTATTTTAATTAAGAAACCAGGAGAAAAAGAGTAAGATTTGATAAACTATGTATGGTATAGGTCCAATATAAAGTCATATGTTACAGGGAGGAGTTTTAATAATCTTGCACTTTAGGAAACATCTTTACCCCACAAATGTAATTGAATAGACATTGTTTAATATTCCAAGAAACAGAGGAAATTGCCCTCCATGCAGCCTTTTAATGTTAACCTGGTAAGTTCAGGGCACACAGAGAAAATCACAGGACGTGCTCTGTCAAGGAACTATGAGGGCACACCTAAGAAAGCAAGCATTGGTAAATTTGGCTTCTCATCTCTCCCCTTCTAAAATCCACTGAAAATATCTACAAATGGACACACCAAGCTACGTATGTATAGCCATCAGTCATGACTCTGATTACCATCTCTTCTTACGTATGCAAATGATAATGTGTAGAAATTTGGTGCTATTCTCCAAAAGTTAGGGGTTTAAACTTACTGAGGAACCTATATTGTCATAAAAATAAATCTCACTTTTTGTGTGACTTCTTATTTATTTCATAACTTCACATTACTGCTTAAGGTAAGACATATACTTAGAAATAATAAAACTAAAATTTAAAAATCTCATTAACTCAGATTTTTATGATATATTTTCTAGGTCAATAGTTGAAGTTAAAGGAGTGTAATGGCCTAATTAATCAGAATATCATTCCCTTCAGATAAAGATATTTGTGGAGTTCCCTAGGTAGGTAGATACAAGGTACCTGTTGTAATCAAATTACCAATGATGGGAATGGCATGCTGAATTAATGGCGCATTAGTAATTGAAGTACTATTTCTATTTCTTACAAATTGTGATGAGAAAATTGAGTCATACTTTCACACATATATGAAAAAAGATCATAATTTTCAGAACCTATGTTAAATGTAATTTTACTAACATAGATTTTATACCCATTAAATCTAGGGAGCATATCAAATCATTCTGGATACAAATGCTGCTGTATTTACATTATTTTGAGATGTTTTCAGAGTAGAACAAATAAAAAACTACCACTCCATCACATCTTTGGTTATTATAATTACATTATAAAACTAGATCTCATTTGTAATCCTAATTAGTTTTAGTAGAAAATGGAGTTATGTCACTTGGTGAAAATCTATGCTATAATGTTCTGTGAAATTTAGTGTTACTCTGAATTTGCAGGCACATAAAAGGCTATCATTAGCTAATGGTAGGATGCTGCCTGTACTTTAAAGGGCCAGGGGAAAAATGTTATAAAACAAAAGATTGATCAACTTTAAAAAAATTGTATTTATCTTAACAAGCCTTTGTTTCAGACACCTACCTTGGATAGAAGACCTAACACCTCTGAGTTAAAGGTTATTACAATCAAAATCTAGAGCATCTGGAAATTGAATCAAAGCTAAACCCTTTAAAACAGCGGTTCTCAGTCTGGGTTTCTGTCATGACCCACAGGAACTGTATTAAAGGGTTGCGGCATTAGGAAGGTTAAGAACCACTGCTCTAAAGGAAGCAAGGTGAATGTTGTCTTCAGTAACTGATTCAAACCGAAAATGCTATTTGCGGTTTTCTTGTATGAGGTGAACAGGTGAAGTATTGGGAGGAACATTGCTGGTAAAGGCACAGAGAAAGGATCATTGGCTTCTCTTAGCATGTTCTTCAGGTACCTATAATTTCCAAGGCTTTTCCACAGAAAGTCACAAGCTGGGCTTTTTGTTAAAGATGGAGTTATGTTTCAGAGAAAGTTCTGTTTTTCTCTACTTCATATTCTCATTACTACAATGTTATTCCTGCTCTGATGCATTTTGGCTCTTTCCCACTACGTCCTCCAATTTGCCAATGTCAGGAAAAGCTGGATGAAGACACGGTAGATCTTCATAGACAGGGGTAATAAGAATTAGAATATTGCACACTTGGTTATCTTCCCTAAGTTGTTTAAATCCTGGATAGGCAAGATGACTAAGCCTAATATGGATTCAGAGGTTAACAAGAATGATGACTCAGTTTTAAAGAAGCAGTGAAAACTTACAAACTGGGCCTGGTACAGTGAATGAGTATACTGGCTTTTGGAGTGAGCACAGTTCCTTAAAGAGATAGGCTGAAATTGAGGGGTCAGTTTTCAAAGAATGTGGAATAATTAAAGCCAGAGGAGATCAGAATAATGAGCTTGCTGCCTTGTATGATTAAACAGATGGAGAGGAATGCATTACACCACCCATTTCTTATTTCTTCATTTGATTAACCAGGCCTGGCTATGGATAGAAGTGAGGAGTAGAGCAGGAACATACAGAAAGCTAAACTAGAGATAGCTTTAATTAAACTCTCTCTTATTACACATTGCCTATTTGTACATTATTCTGCTCCTTGATAAAGAAACACATAACACACATCTATTAGAGCTTACTCCAGAGGTCTTCCATTGATCAGCTATGGCACAGTACTAGATTATGATGTGGGGAAATAATAAAAATTTTGAAACAAAATTGTATATTTAGGTGGAGATATAGGATGAGACAATATAGTCATGATTGACACTGAAAAGTATCTGAAGCTGACAAGTTACCTGCAAGATGTGTGGTATAAAAAGAATATTCTAGGTTTCTAGTCATTGGTCATCTAAATAGCCACAGGAGGGAATGTGGATATGGCTTGATTTTAAAAAATAGTGATTTAGTTACAAGTGACAAAGGTCTTTAGAGAAGACCTAGATCTTGTGAATCTCATATCTAAATGTTTTGATTTTTGATATTTCAATTAAATTATCAGGTTGCCTATTGTGATTCTTTCTCCACGTACAGTGTCCTAAGATTCCCTTGTGACTAGGCAAGTATTTATAGTATCCTCACACATCACATACTGACATATCTCCTAAGGGAGGTTGAGAGTATCTTTTGAAAGTTCCAAAAGAAGCCCTTCATTTCATTCTCCTAATTGGGTAAAAATGGGTTAAGTTCTCATTCCTGAATTAGTAACTATTATGAAGGAAAGAAATTATTTGATGAGCTTAATCTACATAGCTGAGGGGGGCAAGTTCAATGCTGTCAAATTTTATGGCTGAGAATAGGAGAGTGGCAAAGGACAATGACTAGGAAAAGGAAAGGAAAAAGTTCCCGCACATGTCAAAAGGGCACAAGAGGAAATCTGAAGGTATCCCCAATGGCCAAATCTGGAAGAATTTTAGCAGCGTTAGAATTTAAGATAGATTGCATTAGAATATACCCCAAAGAATAAAATGTCGGTGCCCCCATACCTATATAAATGCATAACTGAATAATATAATAAATGGGGACAATGGACAAATTTTCCTTAGAAAAGAATTCCAATGAATAAATATATAAAGAATCAAGGAAATATAAAGTCACCATTAGAAAACTATAGCAACATTTTCTGCAAGATCCAACACTCTTCATTAAAAGAGAGAGTGGATGTTAAGGGGAAAAAAACAGGATATGTGCATATTAGCAAGTATTTCCAGCTAAATCAATATTTATTAATTACAAAGGGAATAATAGTAACTACACAGTTGAGAAAGCGGTCATTCAACATCTAAATGAAGTGATCAAATTCAACATTATCAAAAATAATACTTACCATGTTTTCCCTGACATCATACCCTGAGAAAGATATATCACTTCTGTTGGGTATTGTACCCAATAATACATGACTTCAATATAGATATGAAAATAAAACAAAACTCAAATTAGGAGCCATCCTAAAAAGTAAATGAACACTACCCTTTAGAAATGTCAAGGTGAAGAGATGCATGGAAAGACTGAGGACCGGTTACATTTTTAGGGAGAGTGAGAAGACATGGCAACCAAAATACTATGTGGAATCTTGGGTAGTACCTGACTTTAGCAATAAATAATCAATGGCACCATCTCAGCCTTGAAAGAGATTCTGGTTGCCTTCAAATCACTGACCAAGGTAGTTCTGAATGATAAAATCACCTTAGGCTTCCTCCCTGTGGGACTACATGCACTGGGTGATACATCCTGCAGCATCTAGACAAATGCCTCAAAGACGTGTGAAGGTCAGTAGCAAATCTCTGGAGAAATCCACCTCAGAGTCTAAAGTAGACCCTGCAAGTGTGAAACATTTGTTCAGAAGTTAGCATTTGTGTTTGGGACCTTGGCAGTGTGGTTGAAGTTAATACTTCAGGTTGATTTTCTGTTGCTGCTTGCAGTTCTATGGATAGTAGCCTTAATTATATGCTATATAAGGAAATGTAAACTCATTTGTTTCTCAATTTTGTTGGTCAAACTAATCAGAGCGGCCAGTGGAGTGGAATATTTATGGGATGATTCACCAAATACCCAGACAGTGTAGATGGAAGTAGGCATTATGGAAGAAAAGTTCTTTGTGGTCTTTTGCATTTCTGTACAACTTGTAAGCAGAGATACTTGCTGCCTTTGTTCCAGATTATCTTTTCAAGGCTTGTGTTCTTTTAATTTCAAACAGCCTTGAGATATTAAAAATATTCTTTCCCTTTAAAGAACTGGGTGGGTGTGTTCTGGAACTAAGGTCAGCCAGGTTACTAAAATATTCGGGTCCCTTAGATTGTATGTTTTTCTTTCCTACATCTTACTGAGGCTTGAACGCTGGTCTGAATGCTGACACTGGCCACTGCTCTTGCTGTGAGTATACTAAGTCCTTTGTTTCAAACCAAAAGGAGTGACATACATGTACGTTCTTCCCTGTTCCATGTAATTGTGGTCGACTAACTTGTTAGTTCATCATATGGTAAAAACTCAAACCCTGAATGGTTGGTTGACCCACTGTCACCTACTATTTCTTTTTGTTATTTCAAGATTTAATGGGGTAAGAATGATTTTGTTGCATGGATACCTTTTATGATGCTTAATTCCGGACTATTAGTGTGCCCATAACTCAATTAGTGTTCTATGTTCCCCTGCCCCAGTTCCTGCTTCTTGATCTCCAATGACCTTGACATCTCTATATGCTCATATGTTCTCATTCATAAGTTCCTAATTATTAGAGAGTACATGTGGTATCTTTCCATTCCGGACATATTGGTTTCCATTTCCTTCTAAGTTGCTGCAAAAAACTTTATTTCTTTCCTTTTTATGGCAGTGTGTGTGTGTCTCTCTCTCTATATATATATTTCAAGATAACATCAGTTAAACTTATATTTATATATATACTTTAAATATATATTTGTATATACTCTCTCTATATGTGTGTATATGTGTGTATCTAATGTGTGTGTGTTTGTGTGTATAAATATATATACCATACTACTATTTCTTTTTTTAAAAAATTTCAGGTTATTATGAGGGTAACAGACAACTAAGTCACAATATTTGCATTTGTTAGTGTATAAAGAAAAAGATGTGATCGCATTTACTATAATAAGATATATAATATTCTAGACAAATTGAAAGCTCAAATGATACTGGTAAGGCATTCTACATACAGAATGGACAGTAAATTCCAGTTGAGGGCGAGTAGAATTTCTTAGGGATAACCTGTAACCTGCGTTCTACTCTTACACCTTAAACTTCTCTCATCAATGCTCATATTGAGCTTCAAATTATTAAATAAATTAAACAATTTTATGTATTACAGGACCTGCGGATCACATTGAACATTTTGATCACCTCATATGACCTAAAAATTTCCTTTTTTGTCTGCAGCATTGGCTCTTCTGTTTTCACTCATACTTTTCTGATTATTCCTTTCACACGGGTATCTCTTCTTGTATTGTAAAATGGTTATTTCTCTAGGATTTGCCCAACATGAAAATTTATCTGTTCTTCATATATTTAACTTATCAAGCATATGCTTTTCATTCACAATTGGATATATATATATATAAGGTTGATTCTATTTTCCTCATTCCCATCTGTCTGTTGAATAACTCATCTGGAGAACTTGAACACAATGTTGAAAACTGAACTTGCAGTCTTTGTATTTTAAATGTAATTTATAATTATTTTTGTCAGTTTTATTAATTGGCAACATGTTCCAGTCAGATACCTTGATTGGTTATCTTGGGTTATCTTGAACTCACTCATTCTTTTTTACTGCCCATGCCTTATCACAGTGGTTCTCAATCTTCCTAATTCCAGGACCCTTTAATACAGTTCCTCATGTTGTGGTGACCCCCTGGGCATTAGGAAGGTTGAGAACCACTGTCTTATCTTTCTAGTCCTTTAAGCTTTCTCAGAGTGGCCCTGTCCTCTCCATCCTAATTCCTATTCTTTTTTTTTAATTTAAAAATATTAAGGGTATAGGTAAAAATGTTTTAGGTTACATGGGTCACTTTTGTAATTCTTTAGTTATGGCTCTTGGTGCCGAGATACTGTTCATTGTACCCGTTTGGTAAACTTTTTCTCTCCCCTCCTGCCTCCTCCCATGCTAGATCTCCACTGAGTTTTACTTCCCTCTGTGCACAGGGTAACAACAATTAATAAATGGCATTTAATAAAATGAAAAATCTTCTGCACGGCTAAGGAACAATGAATAGAACAAATAGAAAACATACAGAATGATAGAAAATATTTGCAAGCTCCACATCCAAGAAAGGGCTAATATCCAGAATTTACAAAGAACTCAAAAAAATCATGAGGAGAAAAAACAAACAACCCAATTAAAAAGTGGACAAAAGAGGCCCAGTGCCCATAGCACAGTGGTCATGGCGCCAGTCACATGCGCCGAGGCTGGAGGGTTCAAGTTCAGCCAGGGCCAGCCAGCTAACCAACAATGACAACTGCAACAAAAAAATAGCTGGGCATTGTGATGGGCACCTATAGTCCCAGCTCCTTGGGAGGCTCAGGCAAGAGAATTGCTTAAACCCAGGAGTTTGAGGTTGCTGTGAGCTGTGACACTGCAGCACTCTACCAAGAGTGACATAGTGAGACTCTGTTTCCAAAAGAAAAAAGTGGAGAAAAGACATGAATAGAAGCTTCTCAAGAAAAGAAAGACAAATAGCCAGTAAATGTATCAGAAAAAGTTTAATATCTCTATTGTTCTTGGTGTGGCCTCATCTACTCTCCTCTCTACTTATTCTGTGGTGCTCACAATCGACTTCTCTGTTGTTGCCAAAATTTACCTCCCTGAGGATGCTCAGATGGTAAAATAGGAATCAGTTTTGAATTCAAGACCATCTATGAACTTATCCCTGCCTCCCTTTCAGCTTTGTTTTCTGCCACCTCCTAAGCATTGAACTCTATGGGCAAGAAAGAAAACTACAAATTTCTCTTCCTAGAAGGATATACTGACAAAACTCTCAAGAGCCTGGCTGTGCACATGCAGTCCTTGCCAGTGCCCATGTTTCTGGTATATTTAATTTCTCTCTACTTTTTAGGAAAAAACCCACAATTCTTGGCTCGGTGCCCATACCACAGTGGTTACAGTGCTAGCCTCAGAAACCCATGCTGGTGGATTCAAACCTGGCCCTGAGCCAGCTAAACAGCAATGACAACTGCAACCAAAAAATAGCCGGGCGTTGTGCTGGGTGCCTGTAGTCCCAGCTACTTGGGAGGCTGAAGCAGGAGAATCGCTTAAGCCCAGGAGTTTGAGGTTGCTGTGAGCTGTGATGGTACAGCACCCTACTGTGGGTGACATAGTGAGACTGTCTCAAAACAAAAGAAAACAAATGAACAAAAAATAAATCACTATTCTTCTTTTAATAATTCAGGGCTATCTTTCGTTTTCTTAGAAAATGTTTTCAGTCCTAGTAATGCACTGAGCCTAATAGGCTGGTATGAATTCCTCTTATTAAAATTGGTTAATGATTTTGACCATTGGCCTTCTCTGCCCTCCTGTGTTGGGGGATTCCTTAAGGTTGGGTGAAATCAGAAATTATACCTTATTCATTTTTTTCTTTAATTAATTTTTGTTTTTGTCTTACACAATGGTGTAGGCTCAGTAATTTTCAAAATAGTTAACAGAATGCACAAATAAAAGTGATACTGTGTCTACATCTACTTATAGGTACATGCGTACACAATCTGCTCATCTGTAACTGAAAAGTAACCAGACCATTTTGCCTGCTCTGAGCAGTATTTTATTAAATGATCTCCTAGCTGTCTCTGGATTGCCCTTTAGCAGAGGCAGCAGGATTAAGTGTCTATATTTAGGAAACTGGCTCAAGAGCTGTGTGAAGCTACTTCAAACTCATTTCCAAGTCATTTATTTTAACAGCCAGAACATTTCTTAAAGCCAATCCTGCGTTATTCTTTTACTCCTAATCAAATGTAGGCCTCACGTTAAGAATAATACTCCACAGATCTTATCTTATGAATTATTGAATAAATAATTTATTCTTTTTTTTTATTTTTTGACTGAACATTATCAAAGTAATACAAAGCACAATTCCTATAGAATTTGGACACTGACTATACAGATGGTACTAAAAGAAGCACATACATTAAAGAAAGGAAAATCTATATTAAAATTGTGAACTCAATACATGTATATCCTGATAATGCTTGTTATCTTGTATATTGTGTCCTGTATCTGTTGTAATTGCAGAAGTCAAACATGACTTGAATATTACAATTTAATGCAGATTTTCCTTTCTTAAAATGTATATTTGTATTTTAGGGGCACCCTCTCTACACGTATATTAATGATAAAACCTATCTTATAGCTTTCAGAAATTATTGCAACATAGAATTGTTTCCAATAAGTAACAGATATGTATCATTTCATCAAAGCTAAAGTAAAGGCCCCTCCTAATTAGATATAATATTTCATCCTCCTTTCTGGCATGACACAAAAAGCCATGTTATTGAGTATCTGTAAATAAATATGTTCAATACACACTACATGTTTTTACTTTAAAAAGTCTGAAAACTCTATCTAGACTTTAGCTACAATGTTTTGTTTCCTCTTTTATTCTTAAAGACAAGATCTTGCTCTGTCACCCAGGCTGGAGTGTAGTGGGGTAATCATAGCTGACTGAGACCTCAAACGCCTAGCCTCAAATAATCCTCCTGCCTCAGCCTTCCAAGTAGCTATGACGACAGGAATGTTCCAGCATACCTGGCTTAGATTTTAGCCACTCTTCTAACTTTGTTTCAGAGCACCAAAATTATGATCACAAATTAAAATGCTATTTATCTTTAAAAAATGAGTGTCACCAATGCTGTTTTTTCAAAAAGCTTAAATCCACTAAAATAAACATCATTTTCAATGACTTTTCCAGTACCTGTACATCACTAAGTTCTTAAAAAGCTCACATCCAGGCCAAATTGATACAATGAAAAAGCATGGACAATGTTTTAATATGGAAAACTCATCTGAAAATAATCATACATTTTAGGCTAAGAAATAGTACTAAGTTTATAATCCAACTAGACTTGTCTTTATATATGTTTTATAAATTCTGTTTAAAAATGTAAAACATATGTATTCATTATTTAGAAATTAAAAAGCATTACATTCTAATAATAAAAATAACAGTTAATGTCTCAACATTCCTGAATATAGATTCTTCCTCCTTAAATGATATCATTTTAACATATGTGACTCTTTTTTGAGAATGTTCTCCTATATTATATCACTATGTGTATATATATATATATATATTTTTTTTTTTTTTTTTTTTTTCAGTTTTTGGCCTGGGCTGTGTTCAAACCCACCACCCCTGGTACATGGGGCCAGTGCCCCACTCCTTGGGCCACAGGTGCTGCCCCATCACTATATATTTTTTATTTTAAAAGATGAGGCTTTCTGGTCCTTTGTAAATAGTCCATGCTGAACTCGTTAATCCTCTCATTTTAGTGCTATCATTTTCATCAAAAAATATTGTTCTTTTATATTAAGTTGTTTATATAAACCAGTGTAGCTGAGCTATATAGAGTTATGATGTTTTTCTTACATGAAATTTGATTTTGTAAACTTTAGTTAATAACTACCTCAATTTTGTCATTTGAGAACAGCATTCTAATTTTCCATCCTACTCTCCTTTTTCTGGTTGTGCTTTAAGTTCATTTCATGCCCGTTTCCTAGGGGTATGCCTTTGCTATAATCTTGTAATTTCTTTAGACATAAAAACTTTAATGAAATATAACTATTATAGAAAAGTGGTGCAAAAACATAAATGTACATCTCAATGAATATTCACATATTAAACAATTTTATGTAATATGCCTCCAGCTCAGATAACAGACTTCCTGAATTGTATGCCATACCCCAGGAACTTTTTCCCACCATAAATATGATCCTAAATTCTAACACTATAGATGTGTTTGACTGTTCTTGGACTTTTCACAAATGAAAAGAGTATATGTTTCTTTTGTGTCTGACTCTATGGTCTCAATATATATATTTTTTGCAATTATCTATAATGTGTGGAATTGTTGTACGTATTCATTGCTGTACAAAGTCCATTTGTTGATGCTCTACACTGTGTCCATCCAGTCCACTGTGGAACATTTGGGTGCTTTTTGGTTTCAGTTTACTCTGGTTTCGTTTCCTTATAAGTGATCTGGTTAATAGTGTTTGGTGTTAGTGCTCTGTTGTCATTTGAATTTTGGTGTTGCTGTTGAGCATTTCACATCATACTGACCTGTGTTCTGAAAATTACCAATGATGTGGTTGGATGTGTGTGTGTGTTTCTTTAATCATGTTCAGCACACAGGAAGTCATTTTATTCTCAATATTGATATCTTCAGTCTCAAAAATACTCTTATATACTTTCTTTGTTAGTTTACTTTCATTTCTTCTCTTTTAAAAGTTTATATTACTTGGTGTAGCTTTTGGAAAAATTCTCTAAATGTCTTCACTGACTTTTTTTTTTTTGGTGTGCACATGTGCCTTTTATACTTCTCAGAAAATTTCCTTAACATTTTCCAGCACTTTTCATTTATGCCATCATGTTTTCTCCAAAGCACTTTATAATTCTCATTATTTTAATGTTGTTTTTTAGAAGCCTCTTATGTTTGTTTAAATAATGCAATATCTTCTTTAATTTTTTTAAGAAAATTAACAAAATACACATTTTTTTATTTGTCCTATTTTTTTTCAGATTGTTTTTGGCCTTTGCCTCTCATCAGAAAGAGTTTTCATAAATATTTTCTATACTTTAGTTTCATATTCATTTCATAACGAGGGTTTTTCCATGACTGGGGATTGACTCCATTCATCAAAGAATGCTAAAGATGGGTAGTTTTTGTTTTTGTTTTGTATATTTTTCTTAACTGTACAGCATAGAGCATTCTGAGAGGGGGAAAGAGGTTGGAGATCTCATGGTCTGATGTAAACACTTTTACTTAAATTTTGTTTTCATGTTATTATCCACCATATTATATCTTCTTTCCAGCTGTCAAAATTTTTGAAATACTTTATTTACTTCCATTGTTTCTTCTTTAACTTTAATTTTGGACCTTTTGGATTATACTGGGTTTTTTTCCAATCCCATTACTGAAATTTGAATGAGGTTTTAGACGGAAATGGAGATGAAGATAACTGAAAGCATTCAACCCACCATATTTAACTAGGCAATCTTTTTATCACTACTAAATTCAATATAATTTCTGAAATTTAGAAAGAAAGAATGTATTAAAGTTCGACTTTTTTACTCAGGTTTTGTTTCTTTCATTTAATTTTTTTTCTTTTAGCCATTTCATAAGAATCTCTTGGCTGTTTGGGTTCTATGTTATGAACTAAAAGGACAGTATGCCAACAATATAATTGTTGATCTGTGTAAGAGAAGAACATTTCAGGGTCTCCTATTTTAAAAATTATTATTAAGAGTAATATGGGGGTGTATTAACTATATCCATATTTATAGAAGTTATTTTTTATATTAGTTTTCACTGGGAATAAGAAGCAAGATATTTAAACCAGCATTAAAATGGGGGTGGTTAACTAGTCTTTCTTGTTACTACATATGTTACTATAGCACAAATTAACTTATCCAAGTACATAGAGAAATTATGTCAATATAGTGTTTGCATTTTTTCATATACATTTCCTATATTAGTAGAATAGGATTGTAGAAGTAGAATAATAACTTTAAGCAGGAAAGGACATTCAGTCTAGTTAGCTGCTATACACATAAGGTACTTTGTTTTAATAAGAAACTTAAAATGAGTGTCTACTAAGAAGTTGAGGTAATGTACACTTTCCTACATATCCCATTAGATACAACAAAAACTTCTGGAAATTACATATACACAAAACTGAAGAAGACTCTGAAATATAGAGAAAAGTGGATAGATAAACCAGAGGTTTTGGGACCTGAGGAAGGATATGGTGTTAAGTTTCCTTGGGTTTCCTTTTAGTCTCCTATGTACCTTTCTTGGAGAACAGAAAGGCCAGCAATATAGAGATAGGGACAGGCCAAATCAAAGAGTCTCAATAAAGTCTACTCTTTCTATCCAGGGTAAGAGAAGCCCAGTAAGACAGAAAGGGTTTAGAAAATGACAGATGTACTCCAGCCAAGTACCACAGAAGAAACTGTGTCTCCACATGAATTTGTACTGGCAAAGCCCAGGTGATAAGCCTAGACTTCCACTCTAACCACTCTGTACCAAGTCACCCAACACTCAAACTGGGCTCATGGCAGAGAAGGTCGAAATTAGATCCAGGGCATCTGTCTCCACTGGCTGCTAATAAGCCCTGCCCCACTGCAATGCCATTGGAAATAATAGGGGGAGCCTGGACTACCCCACGCACTTGACAGTAATGATGTGCCACTCTAATTTCCCACTGAGTGGTGACAGACAGGTATAGTGGAGAGTCACAACTTTCACCATTGTCCATTGTTATTAGTCACTGAGGCAGTGATTCCATCAACAATATATAGTTAAACTAGGAAATAGGCAAAATTATTATGAAATATATTTTAGTTTTCTTATTCTTTACTATTTTAAGTAGAACTAAGTTTGATTCTATTATAAGGGGCCATGCTCAGATTAAACATAGTGATTTTCCTCTTTGCCTTATAAACTTTGTCAGCTCTAGTTAAGATATATGAATTAATGGTTGATATAGAGTTATTTGATCTGAACAGTTTTGACAGTGTTTGAATTCATGTCTTTTTACTTGTAATGGAAATCTCAGTTATGTTAAGGATATGGCCTCCAAAATTCCAGATCTGCTTCTCATATCCTGATAGACAGAAAGTCTATAGAATTTTGTCAATATGTTTATATGGAGAGAGGGCATTAGGAACCAATAGACAGGAGACAGGAATCTCCCAAAGTGAAGAAGAGCTATCCAGGATTGAAAGTATATAGGGAAGGCACCACATGGAGAAGGCTGAGAAGCAACATATGCTATAGATTTTGCCATCTTACCTGCAGAAAGGTCCCCCATGGCAGCAGGCCACCAGAGTGAATTAATAATCTGACTAGAGGCTGTGCAGTGGCATTTCTCTGGAGAGAGGGCACAGTGGGGAATCAATGTCTTGCTTGCAAAACCTGGGTGTTGCAGCTGACACTATTTTGAGACCCCACACCCACAATATTTTATCTATCAAGGGTTCAGAACCATTGCTACTGCCTTCCAAGTGCCCCTGTTAGACAGGGAGGGAATAGGCAGACAGAGATTGCTCATTCATCCTGTGTCAAGGAACCTCACATCCCTGTCACAGCTGAGGGACCTAGGTAGGGTGAACACTCATGCAAGTGTGGGCTGATAGACACAGATGTCCATGGATATGAGTGGTTCAGGGCTTAAGTCCTATGGTGGAAAATTGCAGGAGCTTATGAACCTATCCAGGAAGATCACTTATTCTCCAGCCCAAGGACTATGAAAAATACACAGGAATGATGAGATGTGAGACATAGGAGAATAGCAGCATTAAACATGCATAGCACATCTACTCTTCTCTGTCCTAGTCAGTCAGTATTCTAGAGTAGGACTAAAATGCTCCATCCAAAGACCTCTCCTTCTCTTCACTGAGTAGGACAGTTCCCAGCAGGTGCACTATAAACTTATCTGTCTTGAGTTGAGAGAAGAGATATCACATGAGAAGGAGCCACGTAAAAACTCTGGCAACATAAACAAACAAACAAAACAGAAACACAAGAAACAGAAGCTAATTTGACACCCCCAAAGAATCACAATAGTTCAGCAGCAGCAGACCACAATCTAAGGCTAATTATTGAAATGCCAGTGATGGAACTCAGTATGCGGAGCAAATAAGATGAATGAGACTTTTAAGAAAGTTGAAAAACAACAAAAGGAAACAAAAGTGATAATTCATGCCATGAATAAAAAATTCACTAAAGAGACATAAGAGAAATTAAATAGTTATTTGGCAGAAAGTTTTAACAACAGACTAGACCAAGAAAAAGAAAGATTTTCTGAGCTTGAAGATAAGGCTTTTGAATTAACCCAGTTAGTGAAAAATGTAGAAAAAAGAATAAAGAAGAATGAAGAATCACTGCAGAAATTAAGAAACAATAAAGAAATAAAGTCTTTGCCAACAAGCAAACACTAAGGCAATTTGTCACCACTATACTGCGCTATAGGAAATGCTTTAAAGTGCTCTAAGCATGTAACAGATCAATTGATACCCAACAGCGTAAAAGCACCTGGAAATTAAATCTCACAGCTCTTAGAAAATAGTAAAACAAGGGAGAAAAACAAGTAAGCAACTAGGTACAACATGCTGGGCCAACATGTATCTTAGTATCTCAGATATCAATACTAACATCAGAAGTCAACAGTAATAATGCTTAGCCTAAAAGTAATAGATTGGCTAAATGGATGAAAAAACATAACCCAAACATATGCCTTCTGCAAGAAACTCATCTCACTCAGAAAGACTCTTATAAATTCATGATAAAGGAAGTAAAATAAAAATTCCATGCAAATGGAAATCAAAAGTGAGCAGTAAAAAAAGACAAAAGCATTATTATATGTATATAATTATAAAGACAGTAACATAATAAGAAGACATAAACAATCCAAAATATATATGTATCTAACATAAGGGCTTCCAGGTGTATAAAACAAATTCTACTAGATATAAGCAGGGAAATAAATACCAGCATCATAACTTCTGGGGACTTCAACCTTCCTCTAATAAAATTGGATATCATTAAGGCAAAAAAATCAGCAGAAAAACACTTGACTTAAAAGAAGATAGAAAAAATGAATTTAGTGGACATTTACAAAACATTCTACCCCAAAGGTAGAGAATATATAATCCACTCATCAGTATATGGTACATTTCCAAGGTAGATGCTGTCTTTGAGATAATTTTCAGCAAATGTAGAAAAATTGAATGCGCACTACTCAGACCACAGTGGAATAAAACTAGATATGAATTTCAAGAGGAAGTCTTAAATATACAAAAAATCATGGAAATTATGTAATCTGTGTCTGAATGATCCTTGGAAAAATGACATACTGTGGAATACTATTCAACCATAAAAAGATAGGAAGGAAGTCATGTCTTTTGCAATAACTTGGATGAACTGAAGAAATGGCTGGAAACAATTACTACAAGCAAAGTATCTGAGGAATGGACAAACACATATCACATGTTCTCACTTAAAAGTGTGAGCTAAATGAGTACATGCTGTGAAAATGTGTTGTAATGGACATTGAAAACAAAGAGGAGGAGGGGGTAGAGTGAGAGATAAAAATCTACCTTTTAAGTAGAATGTACACTGTTCTTGTTATGTGTACACTTTAAGCCTTGGCTTCTTCATTATACAGTTCATTCATGTAACAAAGAAACACCTATAGTCCATAAATATTAGAAATTTAAAATATGTATATATATGTGTGTATTTACATGAAAGTTTTTCACATTTTTCTTAATGTATTTCTCATATTAGAAGAAATGAATGTATGATAATTTGAATTAGTGTCTGCTTAGCAAATCAATATACAAATAACAAAATGATAAGTAAAAAACTTCAGCCAGATAACATATGTGTGAGGTGTGCAGTAATTTTGAATGATTTTATGTGTCTATGGAGTGACCATTGATTATAGGTGCAGGAAAAATAAAGCATCACCAAATTTGAGCAATATGAAACTACCTAGAACCTTGGAGGCTGAGGTCATGGTTAGCAGGGGCTATAAACAGAGAAAATAAATTGAAATGTCATAAAGAAGAGATGTGAAAAATAACTTAGTTGTCTGTAGGTTTCTTTGCTGCAACTTTCCCTGTATCATTGGGAAGATGCATTCAAGCTTCTACAATTTCTTCCCCATCTTTACTGCAAAGGAATCAAACTCAGTGTCCACATTCTTACGCTAATATGCATAGTATTCTGTGTTATCAGTTAGATATACAACGTACAACGATTAAGTTCATGTATTCA
Source organism: Galagoides demidoff (assembly GCA_963574575.1). Lineage (NCBI taxonomy): Eukaryota > Metazoa > Chordata > Mammalia > Primates > Galagidae > Galagoides > Galagoides demidoff. Next base: position 10,931 of record CAUYQV010158878.1, on the reverse strand, counting down.
TCCTAGAAAAAGTGCTGCGTGCTTCAGTGGTGAATATTACCATAGTCACCTTCCAAGTACTCCTTTTGGGAAGCTATGCACCATCGCCAGCATCTAGCCCAGCTTTCAAAATAATTTTGGGACTCTTTTTCTGTAATTACCACCAGAGCTGCCATTGCATGGCACACAAAACCACACAGCAACAATAAATGCCACTTAGCAAGACATCACCATGTGTCAACACAGACATAGCTGTGAGATACTGATATATCAAGGTTATGACATGTTACTCAGTTGTTTGTATGGTACATAAAAAACAAGGTGATAAATTTGTGAACTTAATTGTCAGATCTCACATGATGAAAGCTCTGATGTTCATACCAGGAAAAGAATTCCAAAATTACTTTCAAGGGTGGACTAGGCATTGGTATGGGAACACAGCTTCACAGGAAGAGTATTTCAAAGTTGACCATAACAATATTTAGTAATGAGGTACATAGCCACTTTGTCTAGGATGATTTTATGGACTTAATTGTCAGACCTTGTATACATTCTATGCTATTTACTGCAGTAATGCCTCAGTACTTAAAATATCAACACCTTGGCTCTTATATTATTTCTAAATGGTATAGTCCCCATTTAATTATCTCCCTTCTATTCTTGATATATTTTAGTTTAGTAATAAAGTACATTTTTTAAAGACTTGAAACAGACTAAGAAGATGAATATATTTACAACTACCAGTAACAACAAGAAAGCACGTTTTACTTTATCATCTTCAGGAAATTAAAAAGTTTGAAACTTCATAAATCATGATGTTGGCATGTTTCTATAAGGCAATGCCTATGATTTCTTCAGAAGAAAATATAACACACAAAATGAGATAGCAATTAAGAAAAACAATTTCCTGAATGAAAATGTTCTAACTTCTTTTGCAAAATTATGTTTAGAATTCAGGTATTGACATGAAAGCTAATGTTTTTTGGAGCTATTCCTGCAGAACTCTGGAATCAGAAGGTGAAGATAATAAAATTTCAGGTGTGGAGATACATTGTTGCATTATATGAGATAATTTAGAGTATCTCAGACACTTAATCCAAATAACACACTTGTGTTTTTTGTATTTACAGCTCATTTCCATTTCACTTTTTGTTTTCCTATTTTAAGTGAGGACAGATGATTTTGGTGTAAGGAATCAGCACTTCTGGGTTTCAATCTTAATTCTTTTACTTGCTATCAGTGTAAACTTTCAAATGCCTCTCTAATATAGAGATTATAATATCATAAAAGACCAGTGTAAAATGAATTGAGAAGACGAAAATGAATTTAGTTTGAAAAATATACTCAAAGATATACTTAGAGGACACAATTTGGTCATATCCGGTAACCAGATATACCATTATTAGTGTACCTTTGGGAAGTAGGGAGATAATTACCCCATACCAATTAGCTAATCTCTCACTAGCTATTCTGTATTACTTTTTTACCTGTGCATCAGTGTAATGTTTGGCTGTATACACAGAAATGCTATAAAGGTCAATTTCTGATTCTTACTGATAACATAAGGAATATGTGATATGAATTTTGTAAGGTCATCAAATACAGTTTATCTCAGTACTAGAATGTATTATAGTAAGTTTTTACATGAGATTTTTGATCTCTGGTTTTGATAGAAAAATCTGCATTTCTGTTGTACTTTTTGTGATAATTTCCTTTACCTTGAAGAACTCTCTTCAATATCTTTCTAGTGTAAGTTCTGCTGGAAAAAATAAGAAAAGTAAGTCAGTTTTTCTTTCTGTTTCCTGAAAATATGTTCATTCATTCTCTGTATTTGATGACTTTTTGACTTGATTTATAAATCTAGAAAGGCATATTTTTTCATTATACTTTTTAAGAATTTATTAATACATAAATTTTATTGATTTATAGAAATGGGGCATTGAGCTAAACAGACTTTTCATTGTTTTCTAAATGTATTTCAGTTGTTTCTGACCCTTGTCGCTTGTCTTGTAAAGTCAATTGTAACTCTTAGTTTTGCTCTTTTGAAGATGATTTATATTTTCCTTCTAGATTGTTTTCATGATTTAATTTTTGGCTCTTGTATTTGATTAAAATATCCTATGGTGGAATTTTGAAATTAGTATTGATTTCTTTTTTACTGTATTTATGCCATATGAGAGTCTAAAAAATTTAGTATCTTTTGAGAGTTTTGGAATGTTTTCACAGTTACTAATTCAGGTATTGTTTTTTCCCTCTATTTTTTTCCTCTCCTTTAGTTCTGCTATTTTAACACATGTTGATCAGCAATATTACGCAGAAACATCCATGTTACTGGGTAGCTCTTGACCAGTCAACAATGTGTTAATTAGCACATGTGAGATATTTTACTGTGTCCTACTTGAGTCACACATTTTTTTTTTCTGTATTATCTTTCTTATACCTCTCTGTGCTTTATTTTGATATTGTGTATTGACTATCTTCAAATTCAGGAATCCTTTCTTCTTCTATATCTAATAGGCTTTTGGAGCCATCTCTTGAGTTCTTAACATCAGGTACTGTACCTTTTTGTTCTACAATATCCATTTTATCCTTTTTTTAAAAATAGATTTGAACTCTATTAGAATTTCTACACTTTTTTATTTCAGTCATTATTTTCTTGAGCATATTAACCACAGATACTTTTACCTTTTTCCATTATTTACTTTTTTCCAGCTTGGTTTTTGGCTATATAGGCTAAAAGGAAGAAAATAGATTTGTGTGATCATAATAGGAAACCTAGTCCTGGTGATAAGATTTTAGATTTTAAATTGCAGATCCCTAACAATATCATCTCTGGACTTTTCAGTTATGTGAACAAAAATTCTTTACCATATGTTTTCTATATATAAATCCACTGGGAGGGTGACATTCTGTCATCGATAGTAACTAACAGATGTGTAACAGGACTAAGGTTAAACAGATATTGAAGATAAAATAAATAGACAAAATCAAATTATTTAGGAAAATTACTAGAATTCTGTGGCATTTTCGATCACAAGATATGGGATAAACACATGACGGGATAAATTTTGTTTTCTTTTCACACTAAGATTCTAGGAGATAACGCAGGAGACACAATTGCACAATGGGTTTCTCCAGAGTTTGAGGCACATAATGGTTTTTAATTCATATCTCAATAATCTAAATAGACAAATATTTTAAATTGGAACAAACTTTATGACCACCTGTATATACCTGTGAATGTAGATCTGATGTTAGGAGAAAAGAGTGTGTATTTCCCATCTACCAGATAGAACTTTTAATTTTGCTTTAAAGCAAGAATATTTTACATGTTTTTCCCTAACAAAAGGAGTCAATGTTTAAAAATGAATATTTTGACAAGGTACATAGTGTCACAGTTCACCTCTAAGAGGAAAATTTCACAAACTTGTGTTTACATTACAGATAATTGACTTTAGACACTTGGCTCAGATTTAATACCATTTTTCTTAATATTAAAACAGAAATTATTTTATTTTTTAATTTCCCTTTGACTGTATTTGCTCACCCTCTTCCTAGTTGTCTTGTCTAGCCCTATACATGTAAGGATTCTCTTTCTTAGAAGGGGGTAGTATAATAGGTTACTCTTAAAATTTTTGGAATTTCATCTAGGATTATGATAATTCTATAAATCTGTTTAGTGTTCTGGAAGGTAGAAAATATTTCTAGTTTCTCTGGAATGAGAAATTTGGGATTCAATGCTTCATTCTTCTTTGTTCAAGTATGACATAATAATTTTATCAGGATCTAAAGAAGAAATGTAACCACAACTGAGACTTGTTAGAGAATAAAAAGAGAATTCCAGAAAGCAGTTCTATGGCCTAAACTGCCTAAATTTTCTAAGGTTTTTATTATGGGCTCCATTTTAAGGTTATTTTTAAGGAATAAAAATATATTACTGAAAAAGATTGCCAATAAAAGATGTTTTTGCATTTGTATTTAATGCTTCATAATTTTATTTTATTTTATTTTTATGGGTAATTGTTTAAAGATACATTGTCCTAATTTTTTTCATTTTTTCATTTTTATTTAAATAGATTGGGGGATATAAATTTTTCTGTTTTTATTTTTACCTGGGTGGATTGTTTGTTCCTTTGTTTATTTACTTATTTGTTTTCAGATTAATATTAAGGTACAAACAATTAGATTACAATGTTTACTTTTGTTAGGCAAGGTTTCTGTTGTAGCTGTGTCCTTAACCCAGGAGGTAGGCCATATGACCTTACATTGGGCCCATTAGGTGGGAGCACATCAATCCCTCTCCCTTCTTCTCTCTCCTCTCAACTTGAATTAAATTGAGGTTTTCTCTTATGTGAGCATGCATTAGACTGTCTATTGGCTTCATATTAGTACTAAGTATATTGATACTTGCTTTAATTCTTGTGATATTCTATTCAGAAGAATGTATGTCAACTCCATCCAGATTAATACAAATGATAAAAAGTCTCCATCTTCTTTATGGCTGAATAGTATTCCATGGTAAACATATACCACAATTTAGTAATCCAGTCATGAGTTGATGGGCACTTGGGTTGTTTCCACATCTTGGTTATTGTAAACTGAGCTATGATAAACAATCTAGTGCATATTTCCTTATGATAAACTGATTATTTTTTCCTTCTGGATGCATGCCAATAATGGGATTGCAAGATCAAGGTTTGAGTTGTTTGAGAATTCTCTATACTTCTTTCCAAAGAGGCTATATTAACTTGCAATGCCACCAACAGGGTAAAAGTGTTCCCTTCTCTCCATATATCTGCACCAGCATCTGTACCTTTCTAACTTTTGATGTGGGTGATTCTCACTGGGGTTAGGTGATGTCTCAGGGAGGTTTTGATTTACATTTCTCTGTTGATTAGGGATGATGAGCATTTTTTCATTTATTTGTTATGCATTTATAAGTCTTCTTCAGAGAAGGTTTTTTTTAATCTCTCTTGCCTAGTGATAGATGAGACATTTTTTGATGATTAATTTGATGGAGGCATTGTTTAATGATTAAGTCAGGGCTTTTAATGTACCCATCACCAGAATAGTGTTCATTGTCCTCATTAGGTAGATTTTTATCACTCACCTCCCTCTCATTCTCCCCCTTCTTAGTTTTCAATGTATACTACACAAATTAATGGATTTTTTTTTGCATTTATTGAGATGGTTTTTGTTTTTATTATTATTATTCTTTTAGGTGGTGAATCATACTTATTGAATTGCGTGTGTTGAATCACTCTTGTTTCCCTGGGATGAAGCCCACTTGATCATTATCTTCTTAATATGCTACTGGATTCAGCTTGTTAGTATTTTGTTAGTATTTCTGCATCTATGTTCATGAGTAATATTGATCTGTAGTTTTCGTTGTCTTTTGTCATTTCCTGGCTTTGATGTCAGGAAATACTGACTTCACAGAATGACTTAGGGAGGATTCCTTCCTTTGTGAAATTATAGAACAGTTTCAGTAGGATAGGTATCAACTTTACTTTATAGATGTGGTAGAATTTGTTTGTGAATCAGTATGGTCTTGGGCTTTCTTTTGCAGATTTTTTATTACTCTTTCAATTTTACTACTTGTTATTTATTTGTTCAGGAGTTCTATTTCTTCCTGATTCATGCTTGGGAGGTTATGTGTTCCCCAAAATTTACGTACTTCTTCTAGATATTCTAGTTTGTATGTGTGTAATCTTGGATGATAGTCTATATTAGTTTTTTAATTAGTTGTAAAAGATAATTAGTTGTAATGTCTCTCTATTTCTGTTTGAGCTTATTTAAATTCTATCCCTTCTATTTCAAGTTAATCTACCTGAAGGACTATTTATCTTTTCAAAGAACCAACTTTTTGTTTCATTGATCTTTTGTATTGTTTTATTGGTTTCCATGCCATTTAGTTCCACTTTGATCTTTATTATTTTTTTAATGCTAGTTTGGGTTTGGTTTGTATTTCTCTTTCTAGTTGAATTGTGACATTAGGTTTTTAATTTGTGATCTTTAAATATGACATTATCTGACTTCACCTTATATTGTAAGATGAATAAAGCATGGCACTGGTATAAAACTAGATACATATACCAATGGAAAAGAATAGACAACCTAGAAATAAATCCACACAGTTACAGCAAGTTGTTTTTTGACAAAGCAAACAAAAGCACACATTAGGGAAAGGATGCCCTATTCAATACATGATACTTAGAAAACTGAATAAACATATGCAGAAGACTTTCTCTCACCATATGTAGAAATTAACTTAATATATATTAAAGACTTTCTAAAGACATATTAAAAGAGGCCATCCTATGAGCAGGGAGTAGTAAGACAAGTAACTTACAAGGGAAAACCTGTCATACTAACTGCAGGCTTCTCAGCTAAAACTTTCAACCCAGAAGGGATTGAGGACCAATTCTCAGTCTTCTCAAAGAGAATAATACTCAGCCTAGAATCTTGTATTCTGAAAAACTGATTTTTCTATATCAGGGAGAAATAAAATCTTTCTCAGTGAAGGGGTTTGGAGTTACCAGATGAGGGGGTCTTGGTGTAAGGAATGAGAAGGCTTGACAAAGAATCTGTATTAAGGGACTGAGGAACTCTGGGAGGAGCCTTCCAGAGTAAACCTTGGGTCCATATTTATTATCATAAACCAGGAAGAAGTAGACAAAAGCTAGTTGCCCAACATTAGCTCTGATTATGGAGGACATGGATAAGGTCAGATAGAATGGCTCCACTTTTGGTTTGCAAAACCGCAGACCTTGATGACCTCAGCATCAAGAGACCTTTGAAAACTAAATGATAAATAGCAACACTATAATTGTTTCAGAGTTCAACACCTGACTGACAGAATAGTACAGATTCTGAAAACAGAAAATAAACAAAGAAACAATGGACCTAAATATAACTCTTGAACAAATGGACCTAAAAGACATTTATGGAACATTCTACCTCCAAATGATTGAGACTATCAATGTTCTTCTCATCAGCACGTGGACTATTCTCTAAGACTGGTCACATCCTAGGCCACAAAATGTGTCTCAGAAAACATTTGGAAAATAGAAATTATACCTTGTATGTTCTCAGATCATGGTGGAATAAAACCAGAAATCAATTTCAAAAGAAACACTCTTGCACCAAGTCATGGAAACTAAACAGCCCAATGTGGAAAAATAATTGGGACAATACAGAGAAAAGGGGGAAATACGACAAGTTTTTGAACAAAATGACAGTGGGGACACAAGGTATTAAAATCTGTGGACTAGAGCAAAAACTGTCTTGAGAGGAAAATTCATAGCCTTAAATGCCCACATCCAAAAGGCAGAAATATCACAAATCAACAATCTATTGAATTAACTCAAGGAATTGGAAAAGGAAGAGCAAATCAATCTCAAATCGAGCAGAACCAAAGAAATAACTAAGATCCAATCATAAATAAAGAAATTGAGAACAAAGGAACAATCTAGAGGATTATGAAGAAAAAGTTGGTTATTTGAAAAGATAAAAAACATTAATAAGCTACTTCCTAGATTAGCCAGAAAAATGAAAAATGAGAAATTATAACTGATATCATAAAAATACTAAACATCATTTCAGAATACTATGCAAAAAATTGTGCCCACAAATTGGAAAATATGGAAGAAATGGACAAATTCCTGAAAACACACAACTTCCCATGCGTCAGTAGGGAAGAAATGATTGTTCAGGGACTCCTGAACTGACTAATTATGAGTAATAAAATTAAATCAACAATAAAATATTTTTTTAACAAAATGAAAATGCTGAACCAGATGCCTTAGCAGCCAAATTTCGTCAGACTTCCAGAGAAGAATCAATACCCATACTGCCAAAATTATTTCATAAAATTGGAAAAGGAAGAGATCTTCCCTAACTCTGGCTACAAATCCAGTATCACCTTGAAATGAAAGACAGGAAAGGACACTACACAAAAGAAAATAATTGACTAATATCATTAATGAATACAGATTAAAAAGTCCTCCAAAAATTACACTAAACCAAATTCAGCTGCAAATTAAAAAAAAAAAAAAGTGGGCTTAATCCCAGGGATGCAAGGATGGTTCAACATATGGAAATCTATAAATGTGATTCACCACATAAGTAGATGTAAAACCAAAGACCTCTTTTTCTGCATCAGTGCTTTTTCTGCATCAATTAAAATGATTGCAGGAAAAGCATTAGATAAAATTCAGCCTGTTCATGATAGGAACACTCAACAAAATCAGTATAGAGAGGACATTCCTCGAAATTATTAAAGCTATTTATGACAAACACATAGCCAACATCATACTGAATGGGGTAAAGCTAAAAGCAATGTCACTTAGAAATGGAACGAGACAAGGATGTCCACTGTCATCATTTCTAGTAAACATAGTCCTGGAAGTCCTAGCCAGAGCAATCAAGCAAGAGAAAGAAATTAAAGGTATCCAAACTGGGAAAGAAGAATTTACACACTTGTTCTTTGCTGATGATATGATCTCAAATCAAGAATACCCAGTGATTTTGCCAAGAGACTCTTGAAATTGAAATTGATAAATATACTCAGGAGAGTCTCAGTTTACAAAATCAATGCACAAATTAGTAGCATTTCTATACACCAACAACAGTCAAACTGAAAATTAAATCTCAGACTTAATAACTTTCACAATAGCAACAGAGAAAATAAAATATCTAGGAAATGATTTTGAAATAAATTAAATATAAATAAAAAATTAAAAAAAAATTGACCTAAGAGGTGAAAGTTTTCTTTAAAGAGATCTATGAATCACTGAGGAGGAACATTGCAGATTATGTATACAAATGGAGAAAAATATCATTAAAATTATTATGTATTATTATTAAATGTCTATACTACCCCAAAGTGATTTATAGCCTTAATGCAATCCCCATCAACATACCAACTTTATTTTTTGCAGGTATTAAAAAAAAATTCTCTACTTTCTCTGGAACCAAAAAGAGCCTAAATTACCAAAGCAACCTTAAGTAAAAGGAAGAAATCTAGATGGATCATTTTACCAGACCTTATACTACAAAGCTGTAGAAAAAAAATATGGTACTGGCACAAAAATAGAGACATAGACAAATGGATTAGATGGACTAGCATAAAGAACTCAGATATAAAATCATCCACAAATTGCCATCTGATCTTTGACAAAGTAGATAGCAATATACATTAGGGAAAGGAATGCCCATTCAATAAATAGTGGTAGGAAATTAAAAGGCCACCTATAGCAGATTTAAAAAGGATCCCTATCTCTCACCACTCAGTAAAATTAATTCAAGACAGATTACAGATTTAAATTTAAGATATTAAATCATAAGAGTTCTAGAAAAAAATCTGGGGAAAACTGTTCTAGATATTGATCAAGGCAAAGAATTTATGAAGAAGACCCAAAGGCAATCACAGCAACAACAAAAATAAATAAATGGGACTGGATTAAAGTGAAGCTTCTGCATAGCCGGGAAATAATCAACAGAGCAAATAGGTAACCTACATTATTGAAGAAATTTATCAGCATGCTATATATTCAATATATATATATAATCCAAGGTCTGATTTAAAAAAAAAAATCTTTAAATAATTGAAGCATTTCAGCAAGAAATAATCAATCCTATTAGAAAGTGGGCAAAAGACATGCTCAGAAACTTTTCAAAAGAAGATAGACTAATGGACAAAAAACATATGAAACATATCTCACTAATGAGATATCACCTAACCCCAGTAAGAATTGTTTTTAACATAAAGTCTAAGAATAGATGGTGGAGTGGATGCAGAGAGAAAGGAACACAGATACTATTAGTGGAACAGCAACTAGTACAACTTCTATGGAAAATAGTATGGAGAGTTTGCAAAGAACTAGAAGTTGACGTACCAGCAATCCCACTGCAGGGGATTTTTCTAAAGGAGGGAAAAAAAAGTCATTTTATCAAAAATAACAACAAAAAAAACTGCACTGGAATTGTTATTGGAGCACAATTCATTATTATAAATATGTAGAATCAACCTAGGTGCCTATCAATTTATGAGTGGATTAATAAAACCAAGTGTATGTATACCATGAAATACTACTCAGCCATAACTAAAAATGAGGTAATACCTTTTTCTAACAATCCTGATAGAACTGGAGAATTTTATAAGTGAAGTATTGCAAGAATGAAAATCAAACACCACATGTGCTCACTGTTAAACTAACTTTGCAGGAAAGATAGAATATACAAAAGATAAATCCACTCAGACCCTCCTCTTTTCTCTTTCTGCTTTCGAGGTAGATACAGTAACTAACCATATGCATGAGGTAGATACAGTAACTAACCATATGCATTTGCCTTCAGGCATTTGCTTTCAGGAGAGTTTCAAAGTTGTTAGCAGAAGAAATCAACTGTATGTTAAAAAGTCATTCATGTACTTTATGTGACTCTTGTTTTCTTCATACTGGCTAATATTGAGTGAAAGGTAAATAGTTGGGTCATGGTGTGTTTCCTTTAACAGAAATTCAGGTTACTTGTACCCTTGTGAGATAAACCACAGAGGTGACCCCAGCAATCACCCTCCCTCCCCCCATCTACCCCCCTCACCTCACCCTCCCACCCCCTTCACATATTCTAAGGCTATAATTAGGTTATGACATTCCTATAAAAGCTATGAATTAGTTTCAAAGTAGGGCTGTGTACATTGGATACTTTTTCTTCCATTCTTGAGATACTTTGCCAAGAAGAACATTTTCTAATTCCATCCATATAAACATGAAGGAGGTAAAGTCTCCATCTTTCTTTAGGGCTGCATAGTATTCCATGCTGTACATGTACCACAATTTATTGATCCATTGGTGGTTGGATGGACATTTGGGCTTCTTCCATGACCTGGCAATTATGAATTGGGCTGCAATAAACATTCTGATACAAATATCATTACAAGTGAATCTTTC
>CAUYQV010158877.1:0-10143 GCA_963574575.1 Galagoides demidoff | reverse complement strand
CCTCAGTGTCTTTATCTATAAGAGGGGCCGATAGCCATATCTGATTTGTAAATGTCATTAAGACTAAATGAGCTAGGCTCGGTGCCTGTGGCTCAATCAGCTAAGGCGCCAGCCACGTACACCTAAGGTGGCGGGTTCGAATCCCCAGCTTGGACCCACCAAACAACAATGATGGCTGCAACCAAAAAATGGCCGGGCGTTATGGGGGGCACCTGTGGTCCCAGCTACTTGGGAGGCGGATGCAGGAGACTCGCTTGAGCCCAGGAGTTGGAGGTTGCTATGAGCTATGATGCCATGGCACTCTACCCAGGGGGATAGCTTGAGGCTCCGTCTCCAAAAAATAAAAAATAAAAATAATTTTATATGATGTTTTAGTATGTTGTGAAAGTGTGTAGGAGTGTTGGTGCAGCAGAAACCTCGACTCTGAGAACTCTGAGGAAACCTACAGACCAGTAAGTCTTGACAGGCTTCTCACGGCATTTGTGCTAATAGAAAACACAGGAAAAGCCTCGTAATTGATAGGAAATTTTCTGTATGACCATCCATAAAGTATAATTGTAAGAATGTAAGCATTAGGAAGAAGAGCAAAATAGCCAATATTAGATTTTTGGAAAGTGTTAGAGAGGATCAGTAGGTAAGCACGACTTGCAGCTCAGTGCAAAGAACAAAATGACCAAAATATTAATTTTAATTTATAAGTGAAATTTGCTTCATCCATACAAAGAAATCTAAAGTTAAAAAAACAAAACACTAATAGGGGAAAGTATGTCCAACCTCACAGAAGAGGAGACAAATTCATGGTGAGGATACATTTCATAGATATTTCTGAATGAAAAAATAAACTACAGAACAAAAATAGTCTCAGTGGCTGATAGATATGAAAGGTTTTATTGTCTTTACACTAAAGAAAATATAAAAACATTTAAACTAAACTACACATCAACCCAAGTGCCCATCAACTTATGAATGGATTAATAAACTATAGTAGTATATGTATATCATGGAATACCATTTAGCAATAAAAAAGATGAAAACTTTACATCTTTTGTATTTACTTGGATGGTGTTGAAGAACATTCGTCTAAGTATTGTAAGAATGGAAAAGCAAGTATCCAATGGATTCAATAGTAATGTGAAACCAATAGATAAACAATGATACCCCCACATGAGAGAAAAACAATAAAATTCAAGTGGTGGGGGACAGGGAAAACAGAGAAGGAAGAAAGGAGGGGGCCTGGTAAGCTCTCACCTAATGTGCACAAAGTAAGTGTAAACAGCACCCCCCCGGGTGAAGTGCGCAACTGCACCTTGAACTTTACCCAAGAAAGGCAATCAATGTAACCTAATCATTTGTACCCTCATATCAATCTGAAATAAATAAAAAAGGCACATTGATTAAAATGTAAAAGAAGGTATACAGTCTTTCCATGTAACAAAAACATTTATAACCCTTTTATATTTGAAATGAAAAAAATTTAAAAGTAAACCAATCTATTACCACTTCCAGAAAAAAATAATCCTCAAAGCCAATGACCATAGGTCATTACTGTCATTTGTGTATTAACGATAAAACACTATAAACATAAAAGATGGAGGCAAGGTGCTGTGGCCAACAACTTGGCGTAGCCACTGGGAAGTAAGTTGTCCTGGGGCTTGGACTGTCCTGGGTTTGCCAAAGGGTGATTTGGCCAGGCTGACCAAATTGACCCTAAGCTGTCATAGTTGGCTTCCAGTTCCAGGAGAGTCTTTCTAATGTTACCTTGGGATTTTTGAATCACATCAATTGTTGAAAATTTCAAATTATGAGTGAGTATAAAGACTTCACCATATGCTAGAATCAGAGGCTCTGTAGCACAACTGAGTTTATAAGTGTGTCTCATGTGTGTTATAAGCATGCCAGCTCTGCTCTGGGTTTCACTGTGTTGTAGAGCAATAGATCATAGAATAATGATAAGATGTAGTCCCAGCTACTTGGTAGGCTGAAGCAAGACGATCGCTTGGGCACAAGAACCTGAATTTGCTGTGAGCTATGCTAGGAGAGGATGAAGTGAGACTCTTGTCTAAAAAATAAAACAAAACAAAAAAAAAACAAAATAAAATAAAATAAAAAAATAGAATAATGGTAAGATGATAGTAATAATCATGGAAAATGACTAAAAAAATTCAGACATATCCATCATTATGAATGCATCTAAAAATAAGCATATACTTACATGGATACGCTCTTCATTACATCCATTCAAATTAGTCCTGTGGTCTATAATATTATGGTTGCTTCTAGGAACTGTCAGGAATTTTGAAGATGGCTACAATTGTTGATGTTGTCAGCAAGAGATGCTGTCAGCATGACTTACTGGAGGAGCATGCTCAAATATATGCTTCAAAATTCTGTCTCTTCCATTATTCCTGAGTCATACTTGGCAACTGGTCATGCAATCTCGTGTGGAGAACTGTTCTGTTTTCAGTGAATGTGTGACTGATTGCAGAAGAGCACTTATTTCAGGGGCTGTTGGTGAGAAAATATAAAATTCTGCCCGAGATAGAATAACGGATAGGCATCTTTCTGAAGTCTTAACATTCCAGAAGTGGAAAGTGGAGCCCTTCATCCAGGAGTTCAATGAGTATTCCTCCCGACCAAGGTTAATGCCACCTTCTTTTCTTTCTCTGTTTATTTGTAGAATGCAGTCTCAACAGTACCAGCAGCAACGTCGAAAATTTGCAGCTGCCTTCTTGGCATTGATTTTCATTTTGGCAGCTGTGGACACTGCTGATGCCGGGAAGAAAGAGAAACCAGGTAAGCCATGGAGTGGAGAAGGCAAAATCTTCATTGACTAATGTCGTCCCAGCCCAACTCCAAATTCTCCCTCCTTCCTTCCTTCCCTCCCTTCTTTTCTTCCTTCCCTTCTTTTTCTTGTTTTATTCTTTTATCCCCTAATTATATGGAGAAACCTAACAGACAGCCTTCTTTCCCTGTAAATCCTGGAGTGTAGAAAGTGATGATCTTTATAATTAAAAAGACAGCTACTATGTGTAGAATATTGACAAGACAGAAGATGCTTTACTTACTGCTATCTCTCTCCCTCAAGATTATGATGTTTGCTTCTAAATTTCATGCTTATAAGGAGGGAAACTGAAACCCAGAGAGCATGAAGCACCTTTCTAGGCCTTTTTTACGGTCATAAGTAGGCTGTGGAACTGGGAGCCTTTTTAAGTCTGCGATCCTCCATATTTCAATAATGCCATTCCATCTACAAGACAGAGACAGGAGTATCGACTTCATTGAAATGGCTAATCTGACAACTGCTACTTCTAGTAGAACATTTCCTCATTTTTTTTGCTTCTAAAAGATGATGCTAGTAAATTTTTTGGCACAATCTCCAGCACATAGTAAGAACTAAGTTAATGTAGGTTCTAACTCCTTCCTTGGTTTTCTTTCTTTCTTCATTATTTATCGACTCAATCATTTGGCTAACATTGGTCATGTTCCTACTATTTACTGGACAATAAGGATTGAGGTGGACAGCACAGATCCCACAGTTAAAGTGCCGGGATGATCTTAGTTACATCTAGGCATTATAGAATTTTCTGTATGCTGATTATTTTTCCTTCCTTCCCTCCAGAAAAAAAAGTGAAGAAGTCTGACTGTGGAGAATGGCAGTGGAGTGTGTGTGTGCCCACCAGCGGGGACTGCGGGCTGGGCACACGGGAGGGCACCCGCACTGGAGCTGAGTGCAAACAGACCATGAAGACCCAGAGATGTAAGATCCCCTGCAACTGGAAAAAGCAATTTGGAGGTAAGTCTCACTCTATCAGTCTACTGATTTAATCTTCTATTCTAAAATAATTCTCTCATTTTCTGCCACATGTCTTTCTGAGACTGAGTACAATTTATTTTAAATGCATGTACTTGATCACAAAATGCAAAGACATCCTGCATAAACCAGGTTTCTCTACCTCGGCGCTAGCGATATCCAGGCCCGGAAATTCTTGCACACGTCTTGTGCACTGTGGGATATTTAACAGCATCCCCGGCTTCTACTCACCAGATTTGAGCAGCACTCCTCATCCCCCATCAGTTGTGTAAGCTAAAAGTGTGTCCAAGTCTGTGTGGTCAAGTGTCCCCTGACAGCCAAAATCATCCCTGGTTGAGAAACATTGCCTTACCAGTCGGGATGGAAAATACACCTTTGGTTTAGTGATCCATCTTCTCTCTCCTTTCTTTCCTTCTTCTACTTCTAAGTTCCTTCTGTTTTTGTCTCCCCTTTTCTTGTTCATTCTCCTCCTTCTCCACATCCCTGTCTGTCACTTTCAGGTCCTCTCTCCCTTTGATCCCTTCCACCTTCTGTCCAGGTTCATAGATTTACTTATCAACTCCGCAGTGCTGCTCAAAGCCACTTTTCATCGCTTTTTCTCTCAGCTACCACTGTTAGCCTCACATTAGCGTGACTGAGCTATTTGAGACAGGCTTCCTTAACACTTTTAACTTTAAACCCACTATTGAAATCCCAAATAACTTCTTTTGTCCACGTGCCACATCTTTTGTCTTTCTTCACCACAGCAAGACATGATGTTTTACCTGTGTTCTACAGCAATCACTATGGCCTATAAGCAAATGAGAAGCAGTAATATAAACATACTGATCTTTTTCTCCCTCTATAATCTTCGGGGCATTTTGTAATGGAGATAAGTTCTATGAAGGCATGATGAGCCAGATCTGTTTTATTTTAAATTATATATGGGCACCTTAAAGATACATTTATAAAAAGTTTTAAAGGCCTATCTTGAAGGATTCATATCCAGCATATCAAAGAACTCTCAAAACTCTACAATAAAAAACTCTGATAATTCAATATAAAAGTGGGAAAAGACATTACTAGACATTTTACAAAGAGCATATATGGGTGTCAAATAAGCATTGGAAAAGTTTTTCAGGAATTGGATATTAAAATCATGATTGCTGTCACTATATACATATCAAAGGGGCTAGCTTAAAAGATATAATGATAATACCAAGCAGTGGTGTGGATACCATGAAACTAGATTACTCATATATTGCTAGTGGAAGTGTCAAATTGTTCAACCTCCCTGGAAGAAAGTATGACAGTGTGTGTGTGTGTGTGTGTGTGTGTGTTTAACTAAATTAAACATGTGTTTACCATGTAACTCAGCAGTTTCTTGGGCATTTCTCCCAGAGAAATAAAAACTTATGTTTCCACAAAAGTCTGTATAGGAATATACATAGCAGTTTTATTTTTAATAGCCCCAATCTGGAAACAACCCATATTTCCTTTAACTGATGTATGATTAAACCAACTGTGCTGGGTATATATTATATCCATACCATGAACTTCTACTCAGCAATAAAAAGAAATGGACCATCGATACCTGCAACTCAGCTGGATCTCTGGGAAAATATGTTAAGTAAAAAGAACCAACCTCAGAAGCTTACATACTGGATAATGCCATTCATGTAACATTCTTCAAATGGCAACAGAACAGATTAAGAGTTGCCAGGGATTAAGGAGGTGGGAAAGGAGGAAGGTGGCTAGTCCACGGCTATGAAAGATGATGCAAGTGACCGTGTGTTAGAACCATTCTGTGTATTGATAGTGAGGTGGTCATATGCATCTGCAATGTGCTAACACTGCACAGAATTAAGTACACACACATATACACTCTGTGCATTATTTCTTAAAATTGCACGTGAATCTATAATTATGTCAACACAAAATATTAAAAACAAAAGTGTGCCTTTATTATCATGGCAGTGGGATTAAAAAAAAAAAATCTTTTTGGTCCTACCCTACCTTTAGCGGAGTGCAAATACCAGTTCCAGGCGTGGGGAGAATGTGACCTGAACACGGCCTTGAAGACCAGAACCGGAAGTCTGAAGCGAGCCCTCCACAACGCTGACTGCCAGAAGACTGTCACCATTTCCAAGCCCTGTGGCAAACTGACCAAGCCCAAACCTCAAGGTAGGTACCTGCTGTTATATTTTAATAGTTTGGTTGAATCAGGCAAGATTTTTACATGTGGAAACCCATGTTTTCCAGAAAGAAATCCTCATTTAAGTACTTTAAAAAAGCAATGGAAAAGTTCCATGTATGGAGCATCATGAAAGTGCTTTTAAGCAGGAAGGCTACAAATTCAAATTGAAATCTTCTGCATAGAGGGGAGAGTTGGTGCAGTCTCTTAAAGCAAATATTTAGCAAAATATGCCAACTAAGACCATTGATCTATGGCAATCATATATCCCAAACTCTAATTTCTTTTTTTTTTTTTTTTGAGACGGAGCCTCAAGCTATCCCCCTGTGTAGAGTGCCATGGCATCACAGCTCATAGCAACCTCCAACTCCTGGGCTCAAGCAAGTCTCCTGCCTCTGCCTCCCAAGTAGCTGGGACCACAGGCACCCGCCACAACGCTCGGCCATTTTTTGGTTGCAGCCGTCATTGTTGTTTGGCGGACCCGGGCTGGGGATTCAAACCCGCCACCTTAGGTGTACGTGGCTGGTGCCTTAGCTGATTGAGCCACAGGTGCAGAGCCCCAAACTCTAATTCAAGCTATAACATGACAATGAACAAATTTATGATGTATATACAAAGCAGAAATGTTTTAAGTCAAGCCTTTCCCAAATTATATGAAACACAGTGTTCATAAAATCAGGAAATTTTTTTTCTATTCCCCTTTTCCTACTGTATAACTTGATGGGTTCTGCACTTTTTACACTTCTTTCAGAGTCTTTATATATTTGAGCTGGATTAATTCACTGACAAGATTCATCATGTAATTCTAAAATGATGGAGATCTGTCTTTCTCAGAAGGTCAGGTCATATTGTCAAGCTGGAGAAGGTAAACTAAAACCAAAATAACCATGTATCAAGGTCATGATTTCATACAAATACAATCCAAGGGGAGGGAAGTAAGAGGAATTAAATTATTTTATTCCATATGTGTTATGGGCTGAATTGTTATCCCCCCCACACTCATATGTTGAAGTCCTATTTCCTAGTACCTCAGAATGTGACCGTATTGAGAGACAGAATCTTAAAGAGGTAATTAAGGTAAAGTGCAATCATACAAGGGGCCCTAATCCAACATGGCTAGTACGCTTATCAGAAGAGATGGGGACACAGGCACATCTGTAGGGAAGAGGTTGGAAAGACATGAGAAGATGACCATGGATAAGCCAAAAAGAGGCCTCGGAAGAAATTGACCCTGTTGATACCTTGGTCTCAGGCTCTGGCTCACAGAATGGTGAGAAAATCAAATCTCTTGGTTAAATCACCAACTCTTGGGTTTTGTTATGGCGTCCATAGCCAACTATCTTATGGTGGACCTCAGTGAACTCTAAACTAATATGGACTTGAAAATTAATATTGCCAGGGTAATTATAAGGAGAAACTCCAAAAAATGACCATATAGTGGCTTCTTATGATAATTGAGAATAAGGAAAAAAAAAAAAAACTCCCCAGAAGCTGAGGATTGGCCAGTTTTCTGCTGATGGTCAGAAAAGAACTCTGTTCACAGGCCTGGCTTCTGGGGTTCTAATGGATTTGACTATGGAAATAGTTATGAACAACTTCAGATAGCTGGGTATAGGCTAGACCTGTAGATGGTGAAGGGTTCAGACTGCCCTTGCCAGATCATGAAAATCTCTGCCTCTTGTAGTGTGTTTCTGGAAGGCATGAGCAGGCTTGCAGTGAGTACTTGTGCCAACTTTACAACTGTTGCTTGTCCCAGGATAGCTACATGGATCTAGTCAAGATCAGTAGCCATATTTGCTAAGTGAAACATTTCCAAAAATGGAAGAACTCAGAGAAATGGTCTTCGGAATAATTTATTTTTAACTCAGCTGTAGAACCAAAATATTCGGCATAAATATAGAATGGAAAAGAAAAGAAATTAAGGAAGTTTCCACATTCTAGCACACAGTACTGCTCAAGTTGGGCTTCACATTAGAATATTCTGTGGGAACTAAAAAAAAAAAAAAATCCCACTGCTCGGGCCTAACTCAAACCAATGAAATCAGCATCAGTAGTTTTAAAATTTTAAATGCTGCTTAGAGGATTGCAAGATGTAGTCAAAATTGAGAACTTCTGCTCTAGTGAGAAATTCATTAACAAGTGACAATGCTCATAGGCACCGTAACACACCTGTGAACATGCACACACACCCCATGTACGTGCACACACACACCTGTGAACATGTATGCACACACACACATACCTGTGAACATGCACGCACACACCCCATGTATGTACACACACACACCTGTGAACATGTATGCACACACACACATACCTGTGTACATGCATGCACACACCCCATGTATGTGCACACACACATACCTGTGTACATGCACGCACACACCCCATGTATGTGCACACACACACCTGTGAACATGCACACACACACCTGTGAACACGCACACACACCCGTGTACATTTGCACACATATACACACATCCTTGCTCTTATCTGTGGAAGAAAGAAGCAGTAGCTTAAAGAATGGAGATAATGAAATGGGATGGTGATTAGGAGGGGAAGGGTGGAACTGGGTGGATATGGAAAATGTTGAGAAGTATTCTCAAAGAACTCAAGCTAGACCTTCTGTTTGATCTACCCAGAAGAAAAAAAAATCATTTTTACCCTAAGGACATTTGCACTAGATTGTTTGTTGTAGCTGAATTTATAATCACCAAGATGTGGAAATAACAAATTGCCCATCAACCCATGAATATACTAATGAACTGAGGTATATGCATACCATGGAATAGTGTTCACTAATAAAAATGATGGAGACTTTACATCTTTTGCATTAACCTGGATAGAGTTGGAAAACATTTTCTTTACAAGAATGGAAAAGCAAGTGTCCAATGTACTCAGTACTAATATGAAGCCAGTAGACAATTAATACACACCCACGGAGGAGAAAAAATCAGTTTAATTCAAGTTGGGGGAGGCATAAGGAGAGGGAGAGAGACAGTTGGAGGGAGGGAGAGTGGGCTCCCACCTAACTGGCACAGTGTAAGCATTTATGGCACACGCCTGGGTGCAGGGGACACAAGCACCATAGGGACCTCACCTAACAAACGCAAGCATTATAAGCTAATAACGTGTACCCTCATACTAATCTGACATAATTTTTAAAAAAGAAAATGTTGAAAAGTTTAAAATAAATAGGACAAACCAGGAGTTTTGAATTAAGAGAGGTGCCTGAAGATATCCGGTACATACATCAAGTGTGAAGTCATTCTTTGCATTGAACTGGTGAATATTTCACCTTTTTACATTTTCCCAGCTAATAGTATTTAATGAAGGGTAAAAGTTTGTTTCAGGGTTTCAGCTTTAAAATTGGCAATAAAAACATCTCGAGTGGGTAGGCAGACCGTAATTTTCATACGTCTAGATGAATTAAAGTATATAATTAACTGAAAATGGGATTACTCTGCATGAGGCTTATTCTATGAGTTTTAAACTATCTGTTATGCAATTTTTAGGTCATTAAAATGAAGCCTTCTCTTTATGCATATCATATTGCTGTTCAAACTAACCAATCTTTTCCCTCTCGACAGTGGATGGTTTTATAAATGATGCTTTGACAGCAGACACTCTGCCCAAAGGATGATCTTACCACAGGAGTCGTTGAGGCAGGGGGATGTGTCAGGCTGAGGATTTTCTTAATGGGACAGATACATGTTCTGTGACATATGTTTCATGATTTAAGTAAAACATAACAAGTAGCAGATGTGTGTTGTATATATTTCTGCTTTATTTTTTTGAACTATTGCTGAATGGATCTAAGGCAGTGGTTCTAAACCTTCCTAATGCCACGGCCCTTTAATACAGTTCCTGTGGGTCTCGACCCAGAGGTTAAGAACTGCTGATCTAAAGCTTTTCCTTTATTGGTCTTTAGCCTTAAGATATATCATTTTCTCCTGATCAATGGAAAAGAAAATAATAATAAAATGGAATCTATATTATCATTATTTTGTTTCTGCTCTTTTTTTTTTTTTTTGAGATGGAGCCTCAAGCTATCCCCCTGGGTAGAGTGCTATGGCATCACAGCTCATAGCAACCTCCAACTCCTGGGCTCAAGCGAGTCTCCTGCCTCCACCTCCCAAGTAGCTGGGACCACAGGCGC
>CAUYQV010158872.1:0-24682 GCA_963574575.1 Galagoides demidoff | reverse complement strand
TTCTTTTAAACTTACTGAGGTTAGACTTATGACCTAAGATGTGATCAATTTTGGAGTATGTTCCATGGACTGATGAGAAAAATGTATACTCAGTTTTGTTAGGATAAAAAGTTCTGTAGATGTCTGTTAGGTCCATAAGTTAGATAGTTTAATTTAAATCTAAGATTTCTTTGCTCAACAGTAATGAAACAGCCTATGTGGAAAGAAAATGTCATTGATATCATGTATAATTTCCACAGCTAAAGAAGAAAACTTAATGACTAGTTTTAATGCTTCAAAGGGGAGGCAGTGATGCCCAACTAGACATCCCATATAGAGGAACAAATTCTGGGTAACAAAGAATAGGTCAGGTGAAATACTCAGAGATAGGAACCAGAACCTACCTTTGCTGGAGATCCCATGGGAATAAGTAGTGGAACAGAACTAAAAAAGAAAAACTTTGGCTGAACCAGCATCCAATAGAAAGGGTACATGGGAGCCATTGGTTTTCCTGCCCTTGCACCTGTGGTGGTCTGCCAGCTCCTGATTTGTCAGAAAACCCTTCTCCCTTGATGAACCCAAGCACTTCTGCCTCTGAGGCACTGAGACTTCTGGGGGACAGAGCACTGGGCTGCAGTCCCATGCAAGGCTTCTCCTCCCGACAGATGTGAACTGAGACAGCAGGCACCATGCTGCTTGTGCACACACTGATGTTTCTACTTAGACAAGAAAGTCACAGCTGCTCAGTCTTCTTGTAGCTGGATCTCACACAAACATTTCCCAGCACCCAGCACCGTGTTGGACTGTTACAACCACAAAGAAATGAAGAGGGACTGGAGAGTAGCAATGTTGCTGGAGTGTCCACTCATGGGCTGCCTGAAGAAGACTGGGAAGTGCAACAGTGCTTTTTAGGAGAGAGGAAAATAGAACAGACACTCTTCTGCATCCAAGAATCCTTGGCTTGTTATCCGAAGAAATCTACACCTCTCACAGTGGAAATACTCCCCACCATTTAGGGTGCCCTCTCCATACCCGCTCCTTCACCCACTATCACAGGGACAGCTGCAGCTAAAAAATTGCTTCCACAGGGGATCATTAAGCCAGATCTTCTGAGAGTGGCTGCGTTACCTCTGACAGAGCACCTGTTACACCCAGGCTTTCACAAAGCTTGGGGCTCACTCCCTTTAAAAAAAAAAAAAAGCAGCACTTTTTTGGTGCCGTAAGGACAAAAGTTTCCTCCTACTGTAAGGGAGGGTAAAAGCTCCCTAAGCTGCTTATCTATTCTGCAAAGAGAATTCTGTGTACTATACATTGCATAGAACAATTGACACCAGTGTAAAAACTAAAGAAAGATAAAACTCATACCTTTAATAATATAGTAACACACAGAGAAAAACCAGCTATTTAACATTTTATATGATGGCTGGCACAATATATCACATAACAATATTAAAGTTGAATGTATAGTACTATATGGCCTGCTTAAAATATTTAAATTGGAAGAATGAATTTTTTTTTTTAAGTCATATACACATAGGTCATGAATACATGTATGCATATGTGGGGTACAATGTGTTGATTTTTAATACAATCTGATGTGGTTACATCAAACTTATCAACATAGCTTTCACCTCATTTACTTGATTATTGTGTTAGGACATGTATGTTCTACACTTGACAGATTTGACTTGTACCCTTGCAATATGCTCCATAGGTGTGGGAGTCAGAAGGGAGGGGAAGGGAGAGGTTTGATAGAGGAAAGAATGAATTTTAAAAAGCCCTAAATATATGTTATCTCCAAGAAACCAATTTATCTAAAAAAGATTCTCATAGACGTGGGGTAAAAGAATGGGAAAAGTATTTCATGCAAACAGAAAAGCAAAAACAAGCATGAGTAGCTACTCTCGTATCAGATAAAATAATCTTTAAGTCAATAATAATTTTAAAAAGATATAATTGTATAGTGATAAAGGGATCAATTCTAAAAGAAGACATAAAAATCCTAATTTATATTCACCTAACACAGGAATTCCTGAATTTATATTTTTAAAAACGCCACTAGACTTAAGGTAAGAAATAAATAGAGACATCTGAATATCTAGGGACTTCAACACTCTGCTGACAGAACTAGACAGATCATCAAGGCAGAATATCAAGAAAGTAACATGGAATATAAATAGAACTCTAAAGCACATGGACCTAACAAACACTTAGGGAATATTTTACCCCCAAACTATGGAATATACATTTTTCTCATGATAACATGAAACATTTTCCAATATAGAACTTATGGTAGGCCACATAAAAAGTCTCACCAAATTTAAAAATCCTATCATATACCATCTCATGCCACAGAGAGATAATCTAGGAATCAATCTCAAAAAGTAGACTCAAAATTAAATAATCACATAGAAATTAAATAACCCATAGCTGAATAATCCTTGGGTCAATGATAAAATAATAATGAAATAAAAAATTGAATTAAAAGGTAAAATCAATACCAGCTGCCAGGAATGGTAAAGCAGTGGTAAGAGAAAAGTTCACAGTAATAAATGAATGCCTACATCAAAAAAACAAATCACAAATTAACAACTTAACTTCACACCTAATTAACTATAGATACAAGAACAAATGAAACCCACAGCCTGCATGAAGAAATAACAAAGATTAGAGCAGAATGAATACAAATGGAAACAAAAAAATACAAAGAATCAATTGTACCAAAGTCAATTCTTTGAAAAGATAAATAAAAGATAGACTACTAGCTTGACTAACCAGGAATAGTTTATAAAGAATTAAAATAAGTTCAATCAGAAATAATTAAAAAGACATTGTAAATATTATCACAGAAAAACAAAATACAATCTATGACTACTATAATCAAAACCTTCAACAAACAAGGCATAGAAAGACTATACCTCAGAATGATGAAAGCCATATTTGACAAACTCATAGTCAATTTCATACTGAATGGGGAAAAGGTTAAATCATTACCTCTAAGAATCAGAACAAGACAAGGATACTCATTGTCACCACATATGTTCAACACAGTACTAAATAGTCAAGTCAGAATAATCCAGAAGGAGAAATAAATAATCAGGAAAGAAAAAGGAAGGAGGAGGTCAAACAATTCCTGTTTGCCATTAAGAAAATCTAACATCTAGAAAACTATACAGACTGTTTGGGAAAACCCTACTGATTGTTTGCCAATAATAAATTCTTATATCCAGAAAACCCTAAAGACACTTAGAATTGTTAAATAAATTTAGTAATGTCTCAGACTACAGATTTAATATACTAAAATCCGTAGCATTTTTATACAGTCAAATCAAGAACTCGATGCATTTCTATGGATCTAGAGACCATTATCTTAAGTCACTCAGGAATGGAAAAGGAAATACCAATAGTTGTAAATAAAATAAAATAATTAGAAATAACCTAAGAGGTAAAAGATCTCTCCCTGGAAAGAGAACTACAAAATACTGATGAAAGAAATCATGGATGACAAAAGCAAATGGAAAAACATCCCATGTTCATGGATTAGATGAATCAATACTGTTAGAATGTCAGTCAGTCTAGTTCCAACCAAAATAACAATGTCCTTTTTCATGGACATAGAACAAATAATCCTAAATATCATATGAAATCCAAAAGAGCTCCAAAGCCAAAGAAATTCTAAACAAAAAGAAAAAATCTGTAAGCATAATACTTATAAGACTGGACTTCAAATAATACTTCAAGGGTAAAATAACCAAAACAGCATAGTACAGGTATAAATGTAGACACATGAAATAATGGAAAATAGAGAATCCAGAAAAAAATATTGCTACAATGTTGCCATAAGGGTGTGACGGAAAAGCGATGTCAGGGAGAATAAGCACACTTATATGATCTCATTGATCCATTTAAACATCATGTGACTATCTTGTGATTAGCTTCTGATAATCCACTCAGCATACACCTGTTGACATAACCCTTTCAACATAACCCAATTTAACATAACTTAATGGAGAACATGTTGTTAGCTATTGCTTCTTTGTTCTTATCTGATGATGCCTGAGGCTATGGAGGAACAAGGTAGATTGAATACCTGCCCTTGCTGGCCTTGCCATTTGGAGGCTGTTACTTCGGATCTTTAACAAGGCATAAAGAAATTTTTGGGGCATACAGGAATTTGTGTACAAACCTCTGCTCCCATGATATAGGCCTTAAGTCAGAGGGGTTTTTGCTGGAACTTAGTAAGGAATTTTCAGGCTGGACTTCTCAAAAGCCTTTCACGAGCCCAAGTTTCATCTGTGCCATTAGATACCTGTATGCATTGGGTAAATTCTTCTTCTCTTGAGGTCTCCGAGCACATTTCCATTCCCAGACCCATCAGCAAGTGACCTTCATTACTTACCACAGATCAAGAAAGGTTACTGATGGTTATCCGGCCAGTGTTCCAAAGGGTTTTTTTATTGGCCTTATAAAGTCAACCTTAATTCCTTAATGCAGTAAATGCTATTCCAGCCAAAGCCTTGATCATGTTAGGCTCACAATCAACCTGGCCACATGGGATTCTGCCTCAGTTTCTTACAAGTATGCCTGTACAAAGTCTTATCACTGCTTTCTCTCAAATGGCTTTTTTTGCCAGAAGGCATGTAGGCATTTCACCTATACTATAATAAACTCATTTTTGCAAAAGCAGAAAAAAATCTTCACTGAGAAAAGGATACCCTATTCAATAATTGTTGTTGAGATAGATAGCTACATGTAAAAGATTAAAACTAGATACCTATCTCTCAGTGTATACAAAAATGAAGCCAATATATATTAAATATTAAGCATAAGACCTAAAATCATAAAAATTCTAAAATAAAATAAAAGTAAATAAATGTGACAATTCAACTAAAAACGTCTTCAAAGCTGACTAAATATCAACAGAGTAAATAGATAACCTGCAGAATGGTACACAATCTTTGCAAACTGTATGCCTGACAGAGGACCAGTATCCAGGATCTACATAAAGTCATATAAATCATCAAGAAAAAACCAAATAACCCCATCAAAAAGTGGACATAAGGCATTAATAGATTTTCTCAAGAGAAGATAGACACATGTTCAGGGATCATGAAAAAAAATTCAACATCACTAGTAGTTAAGAAATGTAAATTAAAACTACAATCAGATACCACATTTTCCTTGTAGATGGCTATTATTAAGACGTAAAAACACTAGATATCAGCATAGATGGACTGAAAATGGAATGCTTATGCATTGTTGGCAAGAATGTAAACTAGTAAAACCAATATGGAAACAGTATGAACATTCCTCAAATTGCTAAATGTAGATCTCCCATGAGATCCAGCAATCCCACTACTGGGTATCTACCCAAAGGAAAAGAAGTAGTTGTATCAAAACTGCACCTGTACCCACATGTTTATCACAGTACAATTCACAATTACAAAGATACAGAATCAAACTCAGTGCCCACCAACTGACAAGTGAATAAAGATAATGAAGTATGTATATACATATACAGCACAGAGATATACATACCATGGAGTACTGCTCAGCCATAATATCTTTTGGAACAACTTGAATTGGATGTAGAGCATTATCCTAAGTGAAGTATCTCAGGAATGGAAAAGCAAATACCACACGTTTTCATTTATAAGTGGAAGCTAAGGAAAGGATATATATAGTCAGAAAGTGGTATAATAGACATTGGAAACTAAGGAGGGAGAAGGGAAATTGGAGGTGAGAGACACAAGATTAACTATTGGGTACAATGCACACTATTCTAATTACAAGTATGCTGAAAGTCTTGACTTCAGCCTTACAAAATTTAGCTATGTTGCAAAATCACTCATACTCCGTAAATCTATTGAAAATAAGTAAATACGTATGTGTACGTATATGCATAGCTTCAAAGGGCAGGCTGACTCTCTTCATAGGGGCTAGTGCAGTTGGTGACATTAAGTTGAAGCCAGTGCTCATTTACCGTTCTAAACATCACAGAACGCTTAAGAATTAATTGTGCTAAATCTACTCTGTGCTCTGCGAAGAGGACAAGAAAACCTTGATGACAACAAATCTCTTTACAGTGTGGTTTACTGAATACCTTAAGGCTACTGATGAGAACTACTATTCAAAAACAAAAAGATTCTTTTCAAAATATTGAGTGATAATAAGGTACCTGGTCAACCAAGAGAGACGTAGAGGAGAATAATGTTTCTGTCATACCCGCCAGCACAACATCCGTCCTTCAGCCCTGAATCAAGGAGCATTTTTAAATTCGAAATATTTTTAAGAAATATCTTTCTTAGGGCCAGAATTTCCATAGGTATTGATTCCTCTGATGAATCTGGGCATAGTAAATTTGAAACCTTCCTGAAAGGATTCATGATTCCAGATGCTATTATAAACATTTATGAATCATGGGAGGAAAGACACTGATTCCAATTCTCAAGGACTTCAGGAGGAAGGAGGCTTTTAGGACTTCAGTGGAAGAAATAATTACAGACATGGTGAAAATACCAAGAGAACTATAATTAGATGTGAAACCTGAAAATCTGACTGAATTATTGCAATTTCGTGTCCAAACTTTAACGAAAGAGTAGTTGATATTTATGAACCTGCTTTGGTACCTAGTGAGCTTTTGTGTTCCTGTAATAGCAAAAATAATCCTCTCTGCTCCATATTGATCTAATCATCAGAATGTGTACATTTGTTAATACTTCTATTTTACTTTCTATTTAGCCTGACCACAAAGCTCTTTCTCTCTTCCTTCTTTCCCCCAGCTTCTTTTCCAAGTTGAAAAGTCAAAATCCCTTTATGTGTGTATTATTTTAGCTCCTTTGTTTTCTTGACTTTATTGAATTTTATAAGTTTCTCCATGAACCTTTTTAGATATCTAACATCCAGGTTCAGAATATACAAATGCAAACTTCTTTAAAAGCTTAGGAAATGCATTATTGGTCCCAAATAATATCTCCCCCTTATAAAATAA
The DNA here is from genome assembly GCA_963574575.1 of Galagoides demidoff. Lineage (NCBI taxonomy): Eukaryota > Metazoa > Chordata > Mammalia > Primates > Galagidae > Galagoides > Galagoides demidoff. The sequence continues at coordinate 17,712 of CAUYQV010158872.1, read as the reverse complement.
GGCTTTCCTAATAAGGTTTGTGTTTTTAAAAAGTTCACAACACATCTAGATCTGAATTTATGACACGAAAATGATGGTGGAGAATGGAATGAGCCCCAGAGAGGGGTGGTATGTTCTAACTACCTGAGTTTAAATCCCTTCAAACTTTGCATTTCACCTTCTCTTTCAAAAAAAAAAAAAAAAAAAACAATCAAAGCTACTAAGGATAAATTATGGCCTGCCATCTAAAATGTCCATTTTAACAATTGAAAACCAAAGTTTAATACACCTAGTAATGTTGTGCAAGCCACACATAACTAAAGACATATCTCTGAATAAGTAATGTAAAAATGTAATAATGGGGAAATATAAGCAAAATCTCCACACAATTTTAACTGATGGATAACCGATTAATCTTGTATCACAGAGCAGCTACTGTGTGTTCACTTTCCTGGCTTTCCATGTACAAATTTGAAATCTCTGGAAAGGTGAATGGCTATTTCTAATCCAAATTAGCTACAGACACACTGACTGAGAGGATGAATTTTTTATCTGCTTACAATAGCAATTCTCTGCTAACTGGTTTTGAAGTCTCTCAAAAATTCTGTCACAACCAATGTTCAGAGACACCAGATAAAGCCATGTTTAATTTGTGAAGAACTTCCATCTATGAGACCCATAACTACTTAAAACAGCTGTTACCTCTCCAAAGATGTGGAATCCACATTACAGTAGTAATAGTATTTTTTGTGCCACCTGACATATCTCATCAGCCCATCTCTCATTTCATTTGTGGATGTGTACGATCCCCTCAAAGCTCTACCTCATTCTGATATTTCACCCTTCCTTATCTCTATAAAAGGTGAACCTCTTTGGTTCCCTCAATGCCTTTTCCTCTGCAGAAACTTTCTCTGGAAGTGTGGGCAGTAAATGCCACCCCTCCCAGCAAATATTAATAAATGATGGCCAAGCACTAATTGGCACACATCTTCAATGATTTTGGTTGGTGTTGTGTGCTGACTTTTGTCCCTCCTAAATTCATGTGTTGTAGCCCTGAACCCAAAGCATGTTTTCTAGGATGAGTTTTGCAAACTTTGTTGTCAGACTGCATGTGCTTGTCTAACATCTGCATGCATGTGTTGTGTACGTATAAATCCTATTGAATGTGCTATTAAGAATGCTAAGAAAGTTATGATAAAGCTGAAGACCATTTGTGTGTGGTGCAAACTGGAATGGTATGACTACAGCAGAAATCCTAACCTTTTCTTATACTTTGGACTAATTTGGCAGTCTGTGAGACAAATGTGTATCTTATTAAGATAATGTATTATAGCACATGAATAAAGATGTGTAATGTTACCAAGACAAAAGCAATTATACTCACATCATTATTTAAATACCAAATAAATCCCTTTATCTAAGAATTTATGGCCTTATTTGTTAATATGTTAAGAAATAAGATAGAGTGATGGGTTTAGTAGCTATTATAATTTTGAGATAGTGCTAAATAAGAATTATGTTTTGACATTTCTGTAATTTCTATCAGTCACCACTTCATAGGTTCAGGTAACACTACTGAGTCTTGCTATTTACATCTATAATAGCAAATGCTAATTTTCAGGTAGAGATGTGTGAAATAAAATATATGTGTTTTCAGATCCAAGTTCATGGAAATTTGTCTTCTAACTATGTCTCTGCTCTACTGTGTTGCCAACCTGGGTTCATAGACTGCAAATTAAGAAATGGAGTTACATTACATTTGTTCATGTTGAAAATAAATTCTGATTCCATATTTTAGTATTTTGGGTATTGGGAGTATAATAAATTATGAGTATCCTCAGAAACTATGGAGAATATAGCATCTATGCAGTGCAGCTATTTATGAGATAAACATAAATTTCTTATGCTTATGATCAACTAATGCCAGTATTATTATTATAAATCTTCTCATTGGCACCTTACAGATGAGAAATCTGAGACCTAGAGAGGTTGAACACTCACCTTTTTATATATGTCAATAGTGGTGTAGGCCAAAATCTCAACATAGACAGTCTGCCTTCCTCTTAATCATTATTCTCCCGACATGAACAAAATGGGGCTTTTTGAATCACAGACTAGACACTAAGCATAACACTCCAACTTAGATGCTGCTAAATTGGCACCACAGGATCAATAACTCTGTCTTGTTTACACCTTAATTAAAAGCAAATCTCAACACCACCTGCACCCTTCCTCTGCATCCTGGAAAACTCTATAGTGAGGCCTGGTGGGCAACAAGGCAGTGCAGAGCCTGCTTCAGAGCATGCGCCGCCTTGCAGGGAAAAGCCGCACAGCAGCCTCAGGACACCACTGTTAACCATCCACATGCAGCATCTCCGTTTTTATTTTGTGTTATGTTTTTGCAACTTAAATTCCATTCCTATAAGAAAGAAGTTTAGGGTCATTTTTTCTTAAAGGATAAAAGAAATTGCATATTGTGTAAAGAAGGAAAAATTACTTGGAGAAAAGGGCTGAAATCTTTAATCTTTGGCCACTAAGAACCAAGTATAGTAGAACTACCATCTTTCTGGAATTTATTTATTTATTTATGGCTCATTCATAAATCAGGGACCAGAAAAAAACTTTTAAAAATTAATCATAGCGGCTATAAATATGTTACTCCCATTTTCCCCTGAAATGGTACAACTTAACTCTTGAATTTAAGGCTTCCAAGAAAAAAATTGGAAATTATTATTTTTTTGTTGTTGTTGTAGATACAGTTTCACTTTGTTGTCCCTGGTAGAGTTTTATGGCATCATAGCTCATAGCAACCTCAAACTCTTGGGCTGAAGTGATTCTTTGCTTCAGTCTCCCAAGTAGCTGGGATTTTAGGCACCACCACAGTGCCAGGATCTAACTCTGGCTCAAGCTAATCTCAAACTCCTGAGTTCAGGCAATCTACCCAACTAGGCCTCCCAAGGTGGTGGGATAACAGGCATCGGCCATCGCACCTGGTCTAGAAATTGGAAATTCATAGAATTTAGCTGCCTTCCCTTTAGGATCTGCAGGCCAGTAGCACACTTACATCAAGCAGGGGTGTTGTGCTATAGCAGACTAAAAATTCCTCAACAGGGGCCTTTCTGGACCACCTGATTAGGGTCCAAGGCTGAGGGAAACACTGCACTGAGAAATCAACAGGTCAGAGTTTCTGTAAAAAAGTTTCTGCTGAAAGCTGGAGAGACAAACACCACATGGTGTCAGCCTCTATAGAAGCAGATAGGCGCCACCCTGAACTGAATTCTCAAGAGGTTTTATTAAGATTTTAGGGAATGTGTTTCCGGAATGAAGAAGTAAAGAGTTAACAGCCTCATGGTGCAGTCATGCAGGTGGTCTTTTTATTATGAAGGTCGGAGAGTGGAGCATAGAGTGGAGGTCCTAAATCATAGAACAACTCTAAAGGGCAGAACTAAGTAGGTCATAAACAAAGTTGCCTTAGGGCATGATAGAGGAACAGTTAAAGTTACAGCCTTCAGACTAGATTGTCCCTGCTCAGGGTAATTTTTTATCCTCTTCTAACTCTGCTGTTATCCTGTTTCCATTAAGCTGCTGAATTTTACACTAGTGTCCCCAAACTAGTTTTCTGTCTATGAAGATGAACATCCAGATCCCCCACACCGCTACAGGCTGCTGGGGGGAGGGGTTGAGGCCAGGGCGATTCCTGAGGAAGTCCCCTGGGATGTCTGCCTGCATCATATTTCTACCCACACTGGAGATTCTACATCTTTGGTGAGAATTCCCTAAGAGATTTCCATCATGTGTTATGACTAGAAAATTTCCAGAAATGTTATTTGCTGCCATTTTGCAGAAATCTAGGGAACCCCCTTCAGATTATAGCTTATGGGAGTAGTAACTTTTGAAGTTTACAAAAACTTCATGGCCATCTGCAGAATTCCTGCTTGAGAACCTTTTGCATAGTGTGGATATCAAAGGTTTCTATGAATTCTGGGACAGCACAGTCTAATGTAGCCATTTGATGAACTATTTAAAAATAGTTACTTTTGTTACAGTATTCACATTAATTAATCTTTAAAGGTAAGATAGAAATTGATCCAATATCATCAGGTCATTATTTTTAATATAACTAATTAGATAATAATTATTAATAGCACAGTACTATAGTTTATGGGTAAGTCAAATGATTTTAGGTATAATAATTTTTCTTTAAAATATCAATGTGTTCGTTATTTTCCTCATGCCATGTTTTTATACAGATGGCCAAATGAGACTTCAATAATAGTGAACCAATTGATAATTAAGACAAACTAGCTTTTAGTAAAGTTGTACCAATTTATAATAAAGCAACAGAAAATAAAGTGTCCACCTGTAAATTAACCAACATTAATTTATTAATTAAATCTCTGAATTTGACTTGTACCACATAGGTATATTAGCTGAGTCCCGAAAACGAAGACCACAAATCCTAAAGAATGGTGTGTTGTATCATCTTTGCTATTTATTTACTTTTGTTTTTATTTTTTTTAGAGACAGAGTTTCACTTTGTCATCCTTAGTAGAGTGCTATGATGTCAGAGCTCATAGCAACCTCCAACTCCTGAGGTTAGGTGATTCTCTTGCCTCAGCCTCCTGAGTAGATAGGACTACAGGCGCCCACCACAATGCCCTGCTATTTTTTTAACTGAAGTTGATGTCATTGTTGTTTAAACAGCCGGGGCTGGCCTTGAACCCACCGTCTTTGAAGGATATGACTGGTGCCCCACACTGAGCTACAGGCGCCGAGCCATCTTTGCTATTTATTTAGGAACAGTAGCTCAAAACAGATTTGGCAATCCTTATCATCTAGTACCTAATTTCATCTTAAATATAAGAGTATGCAAAAGAATAAATAGAAATAATGCGTGAGGATTTCTTTGAAAATTCTGCTCTGAAGACTTCCCATGCACCCATCACTGCCTTAACCTTCATCTAGGGGAGGCTCAGCATTCTTCCTATGCCATTGGCTTTGCAGTGGAGAACTCTGAGTTTAGTGCCTGACATCAGACTTCAAAAAGGTGAAAAACAGGAAATCGCTAGAAATGTCTGTCATGCTTTAATAAAAGAAATGCAGAAATTTGAGGTTGATGCTACCCACATTTTCAGTTTCTGGTTATGCAAAGGTACAAACTTTTTCCCAGGGCACAGACACAACAGGGGCACCAGAACTGAGTGTCATTCAGGAGGTACTTTGAGGATATTTTCTCAAAGCAATGTGCCTGCCAAAAGAAATTGGAAAGATTTATTTCCTTTCCAGGAAGGCTGTTTGAGTGCATAGGGTGGGGATTTCAGTAGTTAGCTGAAGGGTGTATTACCAGGAACCTTGATTCACAATCTTAATGGCACCAGTCACACAATTTTTTTCCCTTTTCCCTTCATCGCTTGTCCCCCTGATCCTGCAGAAGGATTGAAATAGTACCTTGTGAGTGGGGAAGAAGCTGGAAAAAAAAAAAAAAAGATAGATACTATGCCAACATCTCTTCCTAATAATTTCAGGGCCTAGATCAGACTTGAGTTAGAGGTGAAGATGAAGGTCAAACAAAAATTTAAGAAAGTAGGGAGTATTTGAAATTGGAGGAGAGAATGATGAATTTTGACTTTAGATTATAATGATATTGACACAGGCTTCCCCCATTCACACGCTTACATTTTGCACAGAGCTAGAGGGACCGCACTCATCCATTTGTTAATATACTTATTAACCTTGCCCCAAGCAGAAGGGACTGTATTCTTTCATTTCTTAATATGCTCATTAGTTTGAAAAGGTGTTTTTCTACCTATAAGTCCTGGCAAAATGTAATTCTCAAGACTATATATATATCTTCTGACTTGGTCTTTCCCTTTGCCAGATGCTCTGGTGCTTTTTCACTCCTTCTGTATCTTTCTGTCTAATAAGTCCCATCTTACCACTGATCTGTGGTCCATGGATTTATTTTTTGAATCCTGAGACCAAGGATCTACTGAAGAAACAAATTCGGATAACAACATGATATTATCTTTGATACTGAATTATATTTACATTCTTAAAAACCTGACTATAGGAATGTTTATAAATAAATGAAATTGACCTTAAAAGTACAGAGCTGTGTCAAAAATATCATATGACTGAGAAGATTCACAATATGGTGATGAGAAAGAATACTTCATACTTGCCCTCGTGATGTGAAGGTCTTTTTCTCTGTCAATCAGTAGTCATCACGCTATTAGACTTCTGCTGTCATATTCTGTTTCTAGTTTCTATCTAAGGAAACTATTTTATTTTTTATTTCTCTCCCTGGAAACTTTTAGAATCCTTTCCTTAGTCCAAGTTGCAGCTTAAGATTTAGTATCATTGATTTTGCTACCTAATCTTTCTGTTTCATCCTCAACTTTATTGCCCTACATTTATATTCTTAATCTTGTTGTGGACAGAATTTCTTTCAGCTACCTTATTGGAGAGCAAAGCTTGTTTGAAGAGGCTCCCTCTTCATGCATCCCTGCTTCCATATGTATGGAAGATGGGGATATGTATAGTTTTGACTAACGTATGAAGCATAATAGTTTGCCTGACAATTAATTATCATTTACTCATTGTAAATCCACTAAGTCTATCAAAAGGGAATCACAATTTTGGAGCACTGTTAAATCACAGGTATAATTTTTCATGTGGTCTCTTGCTGATTAATTTATGTTAGCATTTTGGAATTGAGGGCTATATCGAATACACAGAATTTGACTTTAAACATTAAGCATACTCATAAATCATTTTGAACAATTTTATCTAAACCAGAAAAATAGAAATTATATTTACCTTAATTTTTTTCTAGTATATATAATTAAATGAGACCAAAATTATGATTCTTGGAACTTAGAGTTATTTTAATATAAGCACTTATATTCATTAGTAGCTTATATGTTTGTACTTAAAATCCATACATTAGGTGAACCCGGGCATAGTTTTATACCAATGTGGCTGTCTATACAATACATTTACTTTTGTTTCTGTGGGAATGATTCTAATAATCATAGGGCAATAAAATAAAGTAAGAAATTTAATGCCTTCCTATTTACTCAAATCAATTTGGAATAATCACATCTTTCCAAAAATTTGTCTAATCAGTACCTATTACCTATCTATTGGCACCCTCTCAATGATTTTCAGTCAAAATCATATAATTCAGCATAATAAGTAGGAAATGGAGAACTTCAATGGTACCCAAGCTCTGTTGCACTCACATATATTCTGCTTGACACAAGCATTTCACCTGAATATATAGCCCTGATATTCTATAAACAACATTTAGAGAGATTTTCAACCAAGGTAAGCAGAATTTATTCTTCTAAGTACATCATTGTTTGAAGGACATTAATATCACATAATTTGTACAGCCACTGGTCTTCATGAGTCAGTTTTATAACCTACTAGGCATGCCAAGCTAGGAATTTATAACCCCAAATCATGAACCTCATGCTCTTGAGAGGAAAGGCCTTTATTCCTTCACACATAATATTATGGCAATTTCTGGGGAATCACAGTGTGAATAAATACACCAACTTAAGTTTATGTTCTATTATAACTTTGGAGAGCTAAATGTAATATGAACTTCACTGATTTCTTAGATGTTTAGTAAAGATTAAAGCAGAATGAAAAATATGTATACATACATATGTTTGTAATAACTAATATACTACCTTAGAATATTAGTATATAACATTATTTAATATAAATTATGACAGATCTATTATATGATTATATTTTAGTACATTTTTAATTTATTATATACATTTTAGAACCAATTCAAGACTAGAATTGTCTAAGAAATCTAGGGGGTGCATAAGTTTAATTTTTATGCATGATCCTTTTAAAGAACAAATTACTATCCTGCTTCAATAATTGGCATTATTATTTTCTGAGTCAAGAATCTAGTGCTTGATGTGTCATGAAAGAAATTACATTTTATATAGTATATGCAGTACAAGATTTTTTAACACTGATATCCCATTTTATGAAATCTTGTTTTCATTTAACACTATATGAATTATGTATTACTTAGAAAAATGTTAGAAACCCTAAATATTTAGAGTGCAAACTTAGCCACTGTAACTCAGATAGCTCATTATTTGTAATGGTAACAAAAATTATTTTGTCAGCGCACTAAGTAGAGTATCCTGTTAAAATGAGAAAGAATTACGTTTATGATAGTGAAAAAGATTGAGTTTAAGCAGCTACTAGATTCATCCCATCAAAAATTGTAGCCTAATATAGACTCTAATGGTGAATGTTAATGCATAATCTGGGACTCTAACCAAAATGCCATCTGTGTTTTCCAATGTTACATGGATATTTTTGTGCTTCTAATTAAGAATTCTTTAGGGCAACTTTCTAGAAAATTAAAGGCAAAGGAGTGTTTATTATAACACAAATGAAGAAACAGAAATTTAAAGTCATATGTGACTTTGTCAGAGTCACAAAACCACGTAATCACAGAGCTGGAATTTTAATCCAGTCATCTAGTGGCGCAATGGCAAAGTCTTTCCAGACCATGGACATGATGGCCTTTTCTAATTTTAAATGCACATTTTACAGGCTTCTTGACCCTTGCAAGACATTTAATGTCACTTAGCCTTACTTTTCTTACTAAGAGGGGAAAGCAAAATCAAAAACAGCAACTAAAACAAAAAGCAGGAGTTGTTATAATAATGAATGTATCATGAGATTTTATGAAAATTACATAAGACAACACAAGAAAAACAAGCTTGAGTGAAGGGCTCAGTGTGCTGCTTTGCCCATGGGAGTCTTTAGTAAACATTACCTATTATTGTTACTGTATTTGCTTCTATTAATATTATGTTCTTTGGTACAATATGTCTTCCACTAGACCTGGTTCTCAAACTCCAACATCATTATGGAAGTTTCCTGAATCACTACTTATGTATAAATACCCACCCTTATCAGGTAAGTCAAAGATATTCGCCACACATACATTCTGTACCTCAGGTAAGGCTTTATAGGGACTGCAAATATATTGAGTGCCCATTTGTATTTTTAACCTATCATAAGTTCCCTAAAAGCCTTTTTCTTTTTCTTACTGCTTCTTTGTATCTTCTAAACCTGCTTTCAATCAAATTGTTAAGCATTTGGTGTCTGTACCAGGGTAAACTTAAACAATAAAATCATTGCCTGACCAAAAACCCACTGCCAACCTAACTGGTCTCTCTTTAAGTTCATACAGGACTTCAGCACTGCCTGAAAGTTCTCGCACACTTCCCTGGTATGTTGGTTCTCTACTTTTCCAAAGTTCATATTTAGCCTCAGACTGCAAACTTTGAGTTGTAGCAGTCTGCAACTTTTCACTTGCAAAAACTAATGATATTTTCTAGAAGTTCCCTGTGAAACTCAAAACAACTAGTGAGGAGTTTCTTCATTTTCCTGTCAATTACCCAATGTGTGTTCTTAATCTGGACTTACCCTCTCTGCATTTCCTCCAGTCAAATTAGTCAAGGTTACTACCCATCCATCAAAATCCACTTCTTTCACCTGTCCCCTAGATCTCATCCACTTGTACCTTCCCGAGAACCTATTGCTGTTAACACTCCTTTCTCCTTATGAATTATTAACTTATTCTTCTCTACTGAAAGTATACCTATGCTTTAGTGTTCATCTGTTAAAAACAAGCAGAAACCAATCAATCAATCAAAACAAAAACGGGCCTATAACTTCTATTGCTTCCACTTTCTACTCAGGCAGCATTCTAGCAGTATTCTATTTCTCTTAAATTTTTACAGAAAAACTCTTATAAGATTTATAATTTATACATAATTTATTATAATTTATCAGATCCACAGTCCCTAAATTCTCTACTTTAACTTCCATTTCTCCAGTCCACTCAAAATTTATTTTTTTCCAAATTACTGATAGTATCAAGGTCACCAGTGGTCTCTTGTATGCCACCCAGGACCATTTTGTCATCTTCATCTTACTTGACTTGTAGGCAAAATTCTTCATATTTGAACACTCTCTCCCTTTTTAAAACACTGATTCTTCTTGAATTTCATGATGACTTAATATACCTGTTTTTACTTCTATTCACTGGTTCTCCCTCTTTAATCTCCTGTCTGCTCAAATATAGATTTAAGAATGTTCTGGGTTAGGCCAGGTACTATCCTTTCTTCTAATTTTATCCCTAAATGATCAAAACTGCCTTCTGATTTAAGATGGATTTATCACATCTCCCAGATTTACCTGTCTGCTACTGACTTTTTCATTAACCTCTACCGTCAGGTTGCACATGTGTGGAATCATCTACTTAATATTGCCATCAGACTACCTTGTCATTATGTCAGAAATTGTATGGATAAAGCAAAACTCTGATTTCTATTCAGAAAAAGGAAGCAAATAAACAAACAAAAAAATCATTTGGTCTAAGCCATCTCAGAATAGATTAAATTGATTTCCTTTTGACTCTTCCCCCACAATCTATCTTCCCCCACATAGGCAGAATAACCTTTTAAATAACACATGTAATTTTTCTGCTTAAGAGTCCACATGGATATAAAATGGAATAATATATATATTCAATACAAAAGAAGACAAAAAAATACAAGAGGAAGAAAGAATATATACAACCACCCAAATGACAAATTTAAAGCTAACAGATTAATAATCACATTAAATTTAAGTTTAAATACTTATAAATTTCAAGATGAGCATTACTTTTTCATGTCTTTTGAAGAATTAGTCCATTTTTTTCTTAGTTGTCAAATTCATTAACTTAAATTAATTTATACTATCTCTTTATTATCTAAGTATTACCTATAGAGTTAATAGAAAGGTCATCTCTCATTTTTTTAATCAGTCTAAGTTTATTTAATTGTATTAGTTTCTAAAGTAATTATTATCACTGAACAATAAAAAGTTAAGGTAAAAAAAAAATTCCACTTATAAGAACATCAAAATTATGATATAGGGACAAATGTGACAAATGTTTGCAAGATATATAAAAATCAATTCTTTAAAACTAACTCTGGGAAGCTAAGGTGGGTGGATCATGTAAGCTCAGGATTTTGAGACCAGCCTGAGTAAGAGCAAGATCCCATCTCTCAAAATACTGGGCGTAGTGGTGAGTACCTATAATCCTAGCTACTTAGGATGCTGAGCCAAGAGGATAGCTTAAATCCAAGAGTTAGAGGTTGCTATGAACTATGAAGCCATGGATGGCAAAGTAAAACTCTGTCTTAAAAAAAAAATGCTGAAAATAATTAAAGACCTAATTGAAGCCCTAAATAAATTATGAGGTATAAGATTCCGTATTGTTAAGATGTCAATTCTCTGCGGTGCCTGTGGCTCAAAGGAGTAGGACACCAGCCCCACATGCTGGAGGTGGTGGGTTCAAACCCAGCCCTGGCCAAAAACTGCAAAAAAAAAAAAAAAAAAAAAATATCAATTCTCCCCAAACACATCTATAGAGTAAATGAATTTCTAATAAAATTACAAGCATAATTTAGTAGAAATTATAACCTGGGTCCAAGCACATATCTAAATTGAAAGAACATAAAATGTAAAAAACAACTTGAAAGAGAAGAAGCCAAATAGAGGACTAGTAACACCTAATTTCAAAACTTTTTAAAAGTTATACTTATCAAAATAATATGGCATTAGTAAAATAAATAAACAATCAGATCAATGGGAGGGGGTACAGAGTTTAGAAATAGAGACACATGTATTTAGTAAATTGATTTTCAACTTTTATATAACAATATAGGTTGAAAAAGCTAATATTTTCAATTTTTAAAATAATTGTATGTTCATATGACAATAAAAGAACTTCATTCATCCCTGGTACCACTTATCTATTTTTATCTTTTAAAATAAATGAAAGTATTTTTTTCAGTTTAATGTGAGGATACAAACAACGAGGTTACAATATTTGCATTTGTTTGGTAGAGTCCCTCTTGTAGTTGGTAGTCCCACACCCAAAAGGTGTGCCATATACCCTTATATTGGGAATACATGAAGCCCTCCTCTTTTTTTTTTTTTTTTTTTGAGACAGAGCCTCAAGCTGTTGCCCTGAGTAGAGCACTGTGGTGTCACAACGCACAGCAACCTCGAACTCTGGGCTGAAGCCATTCTCTTGCCTCAGCCTCCCAAGTAGCTGGGACTACAGGCACCTACCACAGTGCCTAGCTATTTTTGCATGTAATTGTCATTGCTTGGCCGGCCTGGCCTGGATTCAAACCTTCCAGCCCTGGTGTATGTGGAAAGTGCCTTAGCCTCTTGAGCTACAGGCGCTGAGTTGAGCCCTCCTCTTTTGTTCCTCTTTCCCTATCTTGAATTGGATTGAGCTTTTCTTTTACATGGATGTGTATTAGACCATCTGTTGGCTTCATATTAGTAATGAGTACATTGGATTCTTGCTTCTCCATTCTTGTGATACTTTACTAAGAAGAATGTGCTTCAAGTCCATCCAGGCTTAGAAGATATAAAGTATTCATCTTTTTATGGCTTAATAGTATTACATGGTATATATGTGTGGTATCATTTAAAAATTAAGTCAATGAACTTTTCTAAATACAAAATTTAAAATGTAAACTTTTAGGATGAAATATAGAGAAAAACTGTATGATCAGGGGTTAAGTAAAGATTTCTGTGATTTAGCACCAAATATATATAATTATATATAATATATATTATGTATTATATATAATTATATCATATAAATATATAAATAGTTAATACATAATAATAATATATAAATAATAAATATAATATATAATTATATATAATATATATAATTCACTAGAGAACAAACTGATACATTACATTTTACCAAATAAAAGCTTTTTGCCTTTAAGAAAATTAAATACAAAGCACAATCTAGGAGCAATATTTGCATACTATATATATATATATTTTTTTTTTTTTTTGCTTGTACGAAAGATCTTTATTGGTGGGGGAGGGGGGCTGCACAGCAGCACCAAGGAGGAGAGAAAAAGAGAAGAGAAGAGAGGAGAGAGAAGAGAGGAGAGAGATGGGGAGAGAGTGGAGAAGAGGAGAGAGGAAGAGCAGAGAAGAGCGAGGGGGGAGAGAGGTGCAAGCTATATTTTTATAATAGCTTATATGTATAATGTATAAAGAACTCTCAAAATGCAATAAAAAAATACAGCAAATCAATGTTTTTTAATTACTAGATTTTAACATATCCCTCCTCAAAAAAGATAAAGGAAGGAAAATTTTTGCTGTCCTGTGGACTAGGTTTAATTATGATCCCCAGTTAGCACTTTATGCTCTCCTCAATGCTGAGTTAATATCTCTTTAAATCACACGTATCATTGTACTATGTAATGTATCTGTATTATCTAGACCATTTATTGTAAACATAGATGAACACTATACATAAATTTCAACCTTTCTTTCCTTAATCAAGGATCTATCAAAATACTGTGGAAAAGCACAACCTTGAACTGTACTATTATTTAAAATTTAAGATACATACAGATAGTCTGAAGTATCCAAGTTGCTGTTATTTAAATAGATGAGATTGACCACAATATAATGCTACCTTTCATAAAGAAAATCATAAAGTCTTTTTTTGATATGTAATTGTTTCTAAACTACTGAAAATTCCATGAGTAAAATACAAACTTAGAATTATTTTTTTACATTCTATCATTCTAAATACAAATGATGTAAAGTGGGAAGACATTAGATTAGAATAGTTCAACATAAGTGACAATAATAAGGTATTGTCCACATGGTTTATTTACTTTTGGATATCAGGGACTGCACTGGAAATTCTAGTGAATGAAATAAAGGTATAATGTAAAATCTAAATGTATATACTCATCTTAATTTTAAGCCAGAAACTTAGATGTAAATAGCAGAATAGCCTACATTAACCAAAATGAAGTCTTAAATGCCCAGCTCACTGAATGGATCTCTTCTTGGCCAAGGGGGTGGGAGGCAGGCAGAAATACCTTCACACTGAATGCTAGTCCTGAAAAGAACGGAGGTCAGATGCACCTAATTATGCCCCCTCCCTTTTGGAGTTACTCTTTGTAACAGTTGGACACCAAATCATTATCAGGCCAAAAGCCATGTAGGACAAATGTTAAACCACATCTGCAAATCATCAATTTACTTAACAAATCACTGGAGTCTTAGCATAAGTTCAGTGGCTTGGCTTTGATTAAATGACATCCTTATCTTAACACGTTTCAAGCCTTTAAAGTTCCAGCAGTTCTCAACCTATGGGTCCTGACTCCTTTGTAACAATGAAAATACGTCTTGGCATTAGGAAGGTTGAGAACCACTGCTTAACAAAGCTTCATTTCTTCAACTGATTGCAAATCAAAGAATCTTTAAACCCACCTGAAACCTGTAAACACCCTCACCCTGCTCTTTGAGATGCCCTGGCTATTCTGGCTAAATCAAGGTGCACCTTGTACGTATTAACTTATTATTTTACATGTCGTTTCTGTCCCCATAAAATGTATAAACCAAACTGCAACCAAACACAGGGGGGCCACTTGCTCCCAGTTTCTTGAACATGGCTTTCTGCGCCACAGCAACACATATTTGTTTCAAAATAAACCTCCTTAAATTATTTTACAGAGTTTTCTTTGTGTGTGTGTCTACATATAATAACTCCTAGGTGTAATTTGACTTTATCTAAAGAAATTATGTTCTAAAATAGTGAACATTTTTCAGGAAATTATTAGCAGAATATTTATTTGTGACAATAAACTTAATTTTATGTGTTGTCATAACCTTATACCAATTGAGTGTATCCAAGCGGATTCCGGATCATCCTAAATCTCTAGTCAGCTTTCATCTACAGTTCTTGGCTCTTTTACAGTCTGTCTCTGTACACAGACCTTTTGAAATCAATGGAAACTCCCTGTTCAAATCAACAATATGAGGGTATGAAACTGAATGGAAAAAGTGACCTTTGAGATAGCACTGCTCTTGAAATTGAAAAGTTATCTTAGTTATTAGAGGACTCAGTGCAACACATTTCCTATTTCAAGGGCAGTAAAGTTACATCTTAAAAAGTTGTTTCTAACATGGTTTTTCATATTCAGCCACACACTGATGAGTTAAAACTGAATTGAGATTTTTAGGAATGAAGATAATGAGGGGGGAAATTAAATAGAGTAGCTTTAAAATAGGTCTATAAACTACTGAGATACAAAGCAAAAGGGGAGAAAAAACAACGACTACTTCCATTTAATAACTAATTTCCATTTAATAACTCAAGAAATTAACATTAATTATACATTTTATGTATTTTGGTAAAATACACAAAGTTTGCCCTTTTAATCATTTTAAAGTGTACAATATCATGGCATCAGTTACATTCACAATGTTGTGTCATCATCACCACTGTCTATTTCCAAAACGCTTTTACTACCCAGTCAGCAACTCTCCAGCCATTAAGCTATAATTCACCTGACCTCCATCCCAGTCCCTGGGAACTTCTTCTTTATGTCTTTTTGAATTTTCTTATTCTAAATATTTAGCATAAATACGATCACACAATATTGCTCCTTTTATATTTGGCTTATACCACATAACATCACATTTTCAAGGTTTATTCATGTAACCTATATCTGAACTCCATTCATTGATGAGGTTGTTTTGTGGGTTAAGATTTAATTTATCTTAAAGAATCTCCTTGAAAGATTAAATATTTTATCAGTACATAATAGCCCTTGTCTCTTGTACATGTTTTTGACTTAAAATCTATGTTGTCTATAATGCTGCATCTATCCCAACTGTGTTTTAGTTACTA
Organism: Galagoides demidoff; assembly: GCA_963574575.1. Classification (NCBI taxonomy): domain Eukaryota; kingdom Metazoa; phylum Chordata; class Mammalia; order Primates; family Galagidae; genus Galagoides; species Galagoides demidoff. The sequence continues at coordinate 1,934 of CAUYQV010158872.1, read as the reverse complement.
TTTGCATAAAATAGCTATTTTCACACTATACATTCTAGTTTTTGTGTGCATCTTTGTATCCAAAGTGAGTATCTTGTGGACAACATATATGGATTATGGTTTTGTTAATTCATTAAATTAATCTCTCCCACCTAATAGGCTAATTTAATTCATTTACATTTAAAGTAATTAGTTATTTAAATCATTTTGCTATTTATTTTCTTATGTCTTAATGTTTTTATTCCTCAATTATCTATTACTTCCTTTTCTGTATTTATCGCATTTATAAATAAATTCACAAACCTTCTAGAAAAAGTGCTACATTCCTCATTGCTGAATATCACTATGGTCACCCTTAAAGTACTCCTCTTGGGAAGCTGTACACACTGCCAGTGCCTAATCCACCCTTCAAACAAATTTGGAACTCTTTTTCTGGAATGGCCATTCCTGCTGTTATTGTATTACCCTTGATGTCCTGAATGTCATCAAAATGTCTTCCTTTCAATATTTCTTTTGTCTTCAGGTAAAGAAAAAAGTCAATGAGGCCACATCAGGCAAGTAAGAGTGATGTTCTAATAGAGTTTTGTGTTTACTGGTGAAAAACTCCCTTACAGATAGTGCTGAGTAAAATGGTGCATCGTCATGACATAAGAGGCATGAGTTGTTGGCCAAGATTTTCAGTTAAGATTTTTTGTTTCTCTATTGATGTTTATTTGGCCTGCTATGCTTCTCATAGTCAGTTGAAGATTTTGACACACAATTCAAAGAATTTTTGGAATGTTTTCATGAATTCTGATCCTTACTGGCTGCTCTGGCCTCACTTCATCAGTGCCACATTCTCTAGCCTCAGAAAAACTTCTAATCCACGTGTATACTACTGTTTTATTCATGAAATTATCCCCATGAACTTGGACTAAAATGTCCCTGACTTTACTTCAAGTGAAAGTATAACAAGAAATTTAATGTTCATTCTTTGTTCTAATTCAAGCTCCAACATTCTCATGATAGCACACAAAAACACGAGACAACAATAATGAACACCTCTCAGTGAGCTACCACCACATTTACCACATGTTTCACCTTATACTAAGGTTATGAAATCTTACCTCATTTGTACAGTGCTGCCAATGCAAGCACATAGAGGCAAGTTCACAAAGTTAATTGTCAGACCTCATGCATAATTTTCATTTCTTTTCTGTATATTTTTACTTAATTTTTTATTGTGTCATAGGGAACTACGGTTAACATATTCAATTTGTAATGACTGATTTTAAACAGTATCCGTTTATTTTTAATAGTATTCACTCAGTTCTTGTACATCACATACTTCTCCCTCTGTATTGTTTTTGTTAAGGATGCTATCTGTACATATTGTGCCCATTAATATAAAATCATAATTGTTGATTCATATATTTGCCTTTTAAATCGTATACTACAAACAGAAGCAATACTGAATTTTATATTTGCTTATGTAGTTTTATTTACTAGTGTGCTTCATTTCCTTATATGATTTGGAATTACTGTATAGCATGATTTCTTGTACAAGAATTCTACTAGTAACAAATGTCCTTAATTTTAGTTTATCAAAAAAATCTTAATTATCCTTAATCCTTAAAGGATAGTTTTGCCAAATATTTCCTCCCTGGTTGAAAAAAAAATGGTTTTTCCCTTAAGCATTTTAAATATCACTGTCCTATGACCTTCACGGGCTGTGATGAGAATACAACTCCAAATCCCAGTAAGGATCCCTTACATGTGATATATGACTCTCTTCTTGGTCTCGATGTTGTCTTATTGTCTTTGTCTTTCTTTTTTTTTTTTTTTATTGAATGGTAACTATGTACATTAATACACTTCTGGGGTACAGTGTGGGGTTTTCACATGCAATCCGAAATACTTCCATCAAACTGATCAACATAGCCTTCATGTCATTTTCTCAGTTATAGTTTTAAAAC
>CAUYQV010158869.1:0-21231 GCA_963574575.1 Galagoides demidoff | reverse complement strand
AGCCCGGGCCCGCCAGACAACAATGATGGCTGCAACCAAAAAATGGCCGGGCGTTGTGGCGGGCGCCTGTGGTCCCAGCTACATGGGAGGCGGAGGCAGGAGACTCGCTTGAGCCCAGGAGTTGGAGGTTGCTATGAGCTGTGATGCCAGGGCACTCTACCCAGGGGGACAGCTTGAGGCTCCTGTCTCAAAAAAAAAAAAAAAAAATCTAAATTTTAGATAATTTGATTAACAGTGTATTTAATGACCAGTTCACAAAATTCCTGAAAAGTAAAAATCACCTCTCCATTTGAACCAGTTTTAGCACACCACTGGCAAAAGTTTTTAAAAAGTTTGCTGTCTTCCCACCCCTACACTGGTCTCAGTCCCGTATCCTCCCTATATTAAAGGTACAGCAGGACCCTCACATCTGCTCCAGCCACAGGTCCCAGCTGAGAGGCAGTTGCTGCCAGGAGGGGCAGAAATGAGGCTGGCTGGCTGGCTGTGCTGGTCTAGGAATTGTAGGGAGCAGCTCTGCTCTCCGGGACATTACATGCTAAGATTTCACAGAAGAGCACTCTTAGAAAAGGGGCTCTGGGAAGGGTAGGGAAGGGAAGTAGTAACCACAATTTTGTTTAATAAAACATTTAGGGCAGCAGTTCCCAGCCTTTTTCACACCAAAGACAAGTTTCATGGAGGACAATTTTTTCATGGAGCAGGAGTGGGATGTGGAGGGAGGAGGTAACAGAAGGGCAAAGATTTTGATATAAATGTGCAAGCAATTCGTTTACTGTGGTCTCTGTAGTCAAACCTCTCTACGTACTGATAACCTGTATTTGCAGCCACTCCCCAGTGCCAGTATTACTGCCTCAGCTCAGCTCAGCTCCCCAGGCATCCGATTCTCAAAAGGAACATGACCCAGCTCCCTCACATGTGCAGTTTACAGCAGGCCTTCCCTCCATCTAGTGCTGCTGCTGATCCCACAGGAGGTGGAGCTCTGGCAGCAACAAGTGATGGGGCAGCCATGAGCACAGAGCAGACTTCACTTGCTCCCCTGTCACTCAGCTCCTGCAGTGCAGCCGATGCCTAACAGGCCATAGACCAGTGCTAGTCCTTGACTGCAGGTATGTGGGCCTGGCGGGCTACACTCCCACCCCTAACTCATACACATCACTCATACCCTCTGAAGCCAGTAATGTTGGGGTACCCTCCTGTTCCATGTGAAGCTAAAACATGCAGTGGGGGAGTGTTTTTCAACACAGCATGAGCTGGTCCGCACTTACTTTGAGAATACAGCCTGTTGGGTAAGTCTAAATACTTATTAATGTAAATAAAATACAGTTCTATTAATGTACCTCTCTATATACATACCTATTGATAAAGAATAATAATCATACTTTTCCCATTAAATGCTACTCTGTGCTTATGAAATAAGAATTAAGAGAAATCAGATTTTCTGGCTAATGTCAAAACAGACACTCTGAATGTAGCTATCAAAGGCACACAACTCACTGTCCCTGGCTGTCACCTGGAGCCCAGCACTGCTTCCAGACACCAGGGTCTCATGGAATTCCATTTTCACTCAAGAATTTATCCCTCCCCAAAATTAATTCTCCTTCCTCCATATGCCCCCAGAGACACATCTTGATATCTACTCTTGCACTAAATCCCGTTTGCTTTTTTTGTGTGTGGATGTCACTCCTGCTGGATTTGGGGTGGAGAAGGGAGGAGTGTGAGGGGAGGAGACCTAACATGGAGTGTGTTATTTCTATGTTCCAGGCTCAATGCAAAACATTCCACAGACATTATTTTCTTCAGTCCTCACAAGAGTCCTGTGAGACAGGCACAATATTTCTTCTCCACTTTGCAGGTGGGAAGCTAAGGTATAGACAGATTACGTTCCTTGCAACACAGTGCTAGAGCTCTCAGGATCCACGTCCAAGCTCCCTAGCTGTTAGGCTGAGGCCCATGATCATTACTCTCCCCAGCGAAGACCCTGTGAGCATCCCCACTGAACCTTATGAGCCTCTCAGACCCAGCTTGTTTAGTCCCCAGCCCATCACCCTGCATTTCCAGTCAAGGCAGTAGAAGTTTTGAGGGTGAGGCTGGAGGTTAGGGTGAGAGCCTTTGTACCATGTCCCTTCTTTTAAAATGATTGCCATTCACCATATTCTGACTGGTAGTTTTTTTCCCTTAGGATAATAGGATTCTAGCTGTATGTCCCACACCTTCCTCCTATCTTTTAAAAACTATGTTTGACATTCCAGTAGGGTAAGTACCAAAACTTATATCTGCACTTCATCCCCAAATCTTATACTCTTACCTTAGCCTTTCTATTTTTCTTCCAAAGCAGGAATAATAATAAAATTTTAAAAGCAACTTCTAAAATCTCATTTTCAATTTATTTTTTTCTATCCCCTTTGATCAAATTCTCTACTTTTAGGTCTGTATCTTACATTTTTCCACTTCTGGAAGGGCATTGTGCTTCAAGCAAGGTAAGAATCTCTGCAGAAAAGGGGCAATGTGCACAGCTGCCAATCCCAAATGCCACAGACTGTCCATTGCACAGCTGAACAGTGGAATAAGCAGTGAGTAAAACACTGACCATAAAAAGTTATTTTCTGGCAATACCTATGTATTTTGAATAAAATGAACCATATCATCCCCCTTTGTCCATAAGGCATGCCTTCTCACTCAGCACACATCTACTGTACAACACAGTGGATGCCAGAGGTACAACAGTGACAAAACACAGTCTGTGACCTCAAGGACCTTGCCCTCTCCCAGGAAAGATAAGATAATAAAATGATCACAAATCCAGTGATATAATATGCTATATATGAAATACACCCATATAAAAGGGGGATAAACAAACTAGATTGTTATGACGATCCCAGGCAAAGATTAAGGGTCCCCTTGATCTTACTTGCTTTGTTGATTAGCCACAGTTTAAACAGCAGTAAGATCACTTCCACACAAACCAAAGGGAAGACCATGCTCGACTGCTTTTGACATTTTGAAGGCATTGTGCAGAGACACAGTGAAACCCAAGTCATCTTATAAAGAACTGACAAAGGTTGTAGCACCTGTCTTCCATGCTCTGGCCCTTTGCCAATGCTTCTCCTCTTTATCTGTTTCTCCTCCCCCCTTCTTACCACTTTTCCTGTTCCCTGTGTTTATCTCTATTCTCCCTCATACTGTAAAAGCTACTTTGGAAATGATCACTGTTAAGTTGTGAATGCTTATTTTCCTGTTCTTAATATATAGTTTGTAAGTTTATGCATGCACTAAGAAGTCTTCCTCCCTCCTTTCCCTCTCCCCCCTTCTCTCTCTCAACGAAAAAACAAACTAAATGAAGTTATTTTTATTTTGTGTTGCTTTTGGGTGATTTTCTTTTGTGTATTAGACACTTTCAAAAGGTTCCCAACTCCAGATCCAAAAAGCTCAAAAAATGAGTACAGAATAAAATATCCCCTCATTTAGAGGGGAGGTCAGGGTCACAGCCATTAGTAGCAACTAGGGAAAGAATCCAGGATTCTGGAGCTGTAAACTTCCTGTGGCCCTGAGTTGCCCAAAACCTGGGCCCTAATTTAACAGATTAGCTCCAGTATGGTAATGACGGTTATTAAAATATTGAAGAGCTTTCCTCCTAATTGGCTAATACCCACCTATATCCTATGTACCCTCCTAAATACAGTGTCGGCCTCCCAGAGCATCCGAGGACCCCTTCCTCAGCCTCCTGCAACCAGTTAAGTACTGGCCAAAGAGAGGGTTTCCAGGACCCAGCTGTCCTGCCATTGGACATGACCACGCTCCACCTTACCTTCTGGGCAATAAAGGAGTTGAACTAATTGAGTTACACTCTACTTTCAATTATGTAAAATTATTTATCCCTAAGAGTAAGGACAAAATGGTTATACAAAAACCTGGAAATATTTAACCTGCTTGTAGGGGCAGAGTCAAAGATTATGTTTTTCTGGACAGGCAGCAATCCCAAAACTCTTGGTATAGTTGCCTGGAGTAGAGACCCAGTTCCACCATGAACTAGTTGTTGATCTCACTGTGCTTCAGACTGCCTCATCTATCTATAAAATGGGCATAAAATCATCTACTTTATATGCTTTGACGGTTAAATGTGTTCATGTTTATAAAATGCCTAGACTAGGGGTGACACCTGTGGCTCAAGTGAGTAGGGCGCTGGCCCCATATACTGAGGGTGATGGGTTCAAACCTGGCCCCAGCCAAACTGCAACAAAAAAATAGCTGGGCGTTGTGGCAGGTACCTGTAGTCCCAGCTACTCAGGCAGCTGAGGGCAAAAGAATCATCTAAGCCCAGGAGTTGGAGGTTGCTGTGAGCTGTGACGCCACTGCACTCTACCTACGGCAATAATGTGAGACTCTGTCTGTAAAAAAAAAATAAAAATAAAATAAAATAAAATGCTCAGACTAATGTCTGGCACAAAGTAAGTACTAGTTTAAGCATTTACCAAAAAAAAAAAAAAAAAAAACCAAAAAACTCATGTTTGTTTATTCCATCACTATAATGTTTGTTCGATAAATCTAAATATTAAGAAAGTTAAGAAAAACTGTGACAAATGAAATACTTACATAATACACATTGTTGTTTAACAGCCCTAACACATCTGGGGTCCAGATTTTAACTGCACTGTGGAGTCAGGGAAGTCAACACATGGGAATGTGCTCCCACTAAAGCATGAGATTCGATCTGTCTGGTCCCCTTTGTAATCAGAAAAGTCACAGGCTTCCAGGGAATTTAGGTTCACACATTCCTCATCTTAACCCTGCAACAACTTTTAACCACACCCTAGCAAATAAATTTTATTTTATGGTGTGAAGACTTAAAGGACTCTAAACACAAAACCAGGCCTTGTAGGGTACAGCTGCATCTTAAGTGCTAGGTCCTCCAGTGTCAGTCTCCAGAGAGCTCCTGGCAGGACACAGAACTGCTGCACCTAGGAATCGGCTTGATCAAAACCACTTGCAGTCACTGAAAAGGCACCACAGCCTGAGTTCAAGTGTGATCTGGACAGGTCTTACTGATAGCTAAAGGAGAGGAAACTGACTTGTGCTTTTTTGTTGGGAATTCACAGGAGGAAATGACAGACCACAGGCCCTCACGTGTCCTTTCCTCCCAGCACCCATGTATATTAGTGCAGACTTAAATGGCTCACAAGCTGTCCCTCAGACAGCAACTTTCCAGATGAGATACAGTGAACAATCTGGCTGTGGCTTGTTTTCCTCTCCTCATTAAAACTACGTCTATCTAAAGCTATGAGAAGGAACTCATGCCTTGCTTAGTGAGAAAACTGAAGCCTACAAGATCATTATCATTCAAAAGTTATTAGAACACTGTAAGAAGGAGGGAAAGAATTTTGTGGATAGACGGTGGTGAAAGTACAACATTGCAAACATATTTAATGCCACTAAATTCACACTTTAAAGTGGCTAGATGGTAAATTTTATGTTGTATTTTATCACAATAAAGGGTTTTTAATCAAATCTTGTAAGAGTTAAAGGTAACTGAATTTTGTAACTATAATTTTAAATTAAGAAACGCATACTGAGTAATCAGACAACTTCTAAGAAGCAGGTTCTCTACTACCTAGTTATGAATCAAACAACGAACCTAAAAAAACGCTGGACAGCCCTCACCGCGGCTCACAAATACTCCAAGTCAGAGACTAAGGGGGGGGGGGGCGAGGGCGGGGGAGGGAGGGCATCTTTTCCTCAAAAGCCTTAGTATTCACATTTTTTATATGGATTGTTAATTGTACTGGTTCTTGAAAAAACAGACTAAGAGCATATACAATTAGTTAAAAGATCCCCAAACAACCTTAAAGGCTGTGCACAAATTCACTTACACCAGTGTCACAAAAACATTTACTACCGAAAGAGATTCTAATTAGACAGGCAGCGTGTACATGGCGTTTGCTAACAGTTCAAACTGCGGGTTTTCATTCAAGTTTTCTTGGCACTACCATTAATAAACCCACTTAATATACCCCCAAGTCTCGGGTACCTGGTTCCCCTGAGGCCCTTGGAGGGTTATCTTAACCCTAACCAAAACCGGCAGTCCTGACAGGTAAATTTAACAAAACTCCCTCTCCTGGGTAGAGATCTAGTGTTGACCAAAGGCAGCAGGTGTCTTAAGAAGCTCCTTGCACTAGCGCTTCGTAGAGGGAGTAAAGAAGGCAACAACCGAGATTAGGAGGAGCAAATACCAGCCTGGCGGTAGCTCGGAACTGAGTCTACAAGGGCAGTTCCGGGGGTGGGGGGGTGCATCTCACAGTCCTGCGACTGCGCTCCTGGGGTTGAGACCCGGGTCACCCATAAGCTGAAGGGGAGAAGAACAAGCGCCTTGACGCGCGCCGCGTTCCTGGCCCCCGGGCCCTCTCGCCCCACACAGCGTCATCTACTCGTCTCGCGGGGGCCCGGCCCGGCAGCTGTGTGGCCGGGAGCCCAGGGCTGTGCTCAGACGGGCGGGGCGCCGAGCTGGAACCCGCACTTCCTGGTTGGTGCGGGTGCCGGTCCGGTCGCGCCAGGTTCTGGGGCGCGAGAGGCGAGCCGGGGGCACCAGACGCGTCGCCCCGGGTCAGCGGGGCTGGGGGACACCGGGCTCGCTCTGCAGAGGGTCCTCACGACCTCCGCGGTGGCCGCGCGCCCATTTAGGGACTGGCGCCTCACGAGTCGCCAGCGAAGCGGCCGCCGGCGCAGCTGCCACAGCCCTGTCCAAGCTGGGCGGGAGCGGACAGCCTCTGGGCGCGGGAGGAGGGACGGGAGCGCTGCGGGAAGCGGCCCCTGCGGGAGCCCGGCGAGCCCGGCTCTGGCGCGGCGCCTACCTGCAGGGCGACGGGCGCTAGCACCTGCGCGGTCCCAGCGGACTCTCGGGGCTCGGGCGCAGCTGGCGGCTCCAGAGGAGGGAGGGAGGGAGAGCCCGAGGGGACTCCACACCGCGCGGCCGCCGGAACTCGACGCCCGGACTCGCCCCGGCTGCAGGGGTGGGGCGAGGCGGTGCCAAGACCGGCGCGTCCCGGCGCGGGCTGGCGGCCTCTCTCTTCTCCCGAAGTTTCCTAACTCAACCGCGTTGACCTAGGGGAGGTTCGCGAGCTTTTTCATTATCTCTGGAGCCACAAGTACCCACGCACCATTCCGGGAACTCTGCCTGTGCATCCAGGGCTACCCACTGGGCCGATTAGCAAGGAAGGAAACAGCAAATGGAAAGGTGAAATAACTCGCCCGAGGTGACATAATTAAGAAAGAGAAGCATTGTTGATGTCATAAGCCTTCTTCCGCCCCCTTAGGATGGTATTCTTATCAACTTACAGGTAGGGAAACTGAGGCTCAGAATAGTAAGTTCACGGCTTAGATTGCAAGACACAGGAATCTGTGTCGTGACCTCTCTAAAATTGGATATAAATCAGAAATCCTAACATAAAAATAAATAGGAAATAAAACATGGAAAATTTCCATTCTACCCATGGAACTGTCCAAACAACAATTTTGCCATTTTTAGTCCACTTAGGATAAAGTCTTCAGAAAAAGAGAACTAGTGGTTATGAAGCTCAAGAGGAGCCCTTCTGAAATATAATTTTGAATACAGGCCAATTTCAACCTCATTATACAACTATCGCGTCTCGCTGAAGCCAAAGGAAGCAATGGCCTCCGGATACACCAAACTGCTAGTAACGTCAGCCCTCTAAAGCATTCAGTGGATATTACACAGCAGAGACTGACTGAGTTACATGATGTCTTACAGCACACGTGGCATTACATGAAATGAAAAATAGTAATACTCCAGCCCAAAATAAGGGGGGGGGGGTGAAATTATAGTCTGGAACTCCGTTTTCCTGTAATCTATAGTTGCTCAGCCCTCCATAGACTACATTTTTCTCTCTTGGGCACATCTTTTCCTAATGACAGAAGAGTCTCACAGCCGTCACTCTCTCTGTTGACAGAAATGATTGATGTCTTTTGAATGCTATCACACTGCAGATTTTTACCATCAAACACATAACTCTCTGAGCAAACACAGTATTGCCTAAAAGGAGTTTGGCAAGTTTAAGACAAGTATGTTACTGAAAGTCTGGATACTCTCTCTCCTCCCCTCTTTCTCAAGTTTCATTAGTCACAGATGATTTGATAAGTATTATGCTCACAAGTAACTCTACTCTTACAGTCTTGTCTTTAGAAATTATGATGCTTTTGGTTGAGATGCAGCTGGCTATAAAATTGCATCCTTAACTCATGAATGTCATTATTAAAATATTTGGCACTAGCCTACAACAATGGATCTTTCTATTAACTATATTAGAAATAAAATTACCTAAGTTCCGTCACAGTAACTTAATTTCTGCTTCCCTGAGCTAAAGAATTAAAATAGAAAATGCTACATGTTCTTAAGAGATAAATTTAAGATATGTACCGCTGCTAAACATGAGTTTTAGAAGTAGGATGGTTCTGTATATAATTATTTCTATTTTCCTGAGAGATTTTGTGATAACTTTTCCAATTCTTTCATATCTTCAAAGATGTCAGGAGAAAATAACTAAGAATTTCTGCTACATATAATCATCTCAATATGCATTTGACTTTTTATCAGAATGGTATTCTAAATCCTTTTTTTTCTTCTGAGTATTTTACAAAAATGTAAAGTTTTAGAGAACACACAAAAAATTCTAAGTAAAATCACCTCTAACTACCACATAACATACCCATTATTAACAGTGTGGTATACTTCCTTTTTTTCTATGCATGAAGATTTGCTGCAGAATTAACACCATCTTATATGAACAGTTTAGAATCCCACTTACCTCACCGAATATTTATAAACTAAGTTGCCTTTACTGTCATTAAATTTTGTATAAATTTTGTGTAAAATACAAATTTTAGTGTTTGAAGAACATTGCAGTAATCTATCAATTTATCTGTTGGTGGCTTTTAGGATATTTCCAAACATTTTTTGCAGTTTACATATCATGCTGAAATGAACACTATGGAGATCTCAAAATACTTGGGATAGATTCCTAAAAGTAGAAATACTGCACCAACATTTATTAATATTTTTAAGGTTCTATGAGGTGCTGAAAAACACCTTCCAATATTAAGTATTATATTTCTTATAACTCGGAAATGTCAAGGAATAAAATATTATCTTGTTTTATTAAGCATTTCTTTGATAGTCAGTAATGTATTTTTTCATTGATTATTTGTATCATTTACAGAGAATATTTATATCCATTGTCCATTTTTTCCCCTATGGTGAATTATTACTTTTCATGTTAATTTGCAATAATGTTTTTCAACAGAAATAGCACTCTTCTATAAAATTTATATACCAATGGTACTCCACCAGATTTCCATAATGGTAGGTTTTATGTGTATACTGCTTTCCAGACCACTTATGTCATTTGGGATATCAGCATCTATCATCTTTTCTGACAATTGTGTTTTATTGTACAAAATTCTCTTTCCCCAAATGGGCATAGTCCTGGCAGGAGGCAATTTTGGGCAGCAGCTTCTAGTGTGAAGGGCAGATCTTTCCTCTGTGTTCCTTTACCATCCTATTCACCCTATGAACCAGGCAGACTGCATCTCTAGGAGTGACAGAGCTCGTGATGTTTGGGGTTGTGCCAGGGAGCAGAGGCATAGGCAGCTTCTCCCTGATCAGGGTGACTAACCAGAGACTATTTCCTACTTCCTGACTTTTTAAAACTCTTTGGACCTCCTTGGTTCCTGCTGTGCCCTCACCGCTCCTTGATTCTGTGAACCATTCTTTAGGGAACAAGAGTATGAGTATGCATTTGCTGTTTGTCCCCACTAACCGTCATTGTGACTCCTTTGTCCTTCAGTCCACCTGATAGTCCCCTGATAGGCAACTATTTGTTTCATTCATCCATTCACAAACATCTACTTACTAATGTTGAATAATTAACCACTGCACACATTTCTCTGGAGATATGATGTATATAATAGGATTTTTTTTTATCTTTAATTGCCTGTTGGCATAAATCTCTTCAGCCGCCGTAACAGTGGCAAAGTGAAAGATGAGAGCAGTGTAGTTAGTGAGGCTCAAAATTAAAACACACAAAACAACAAATTTTGTTCTTAGTGGCTAAGAACAAAATCTCAAAAAAAAAAAAAAAAGAGAGGGGGAGACAGTGGATATTGCTAAAGCACACAGAAGCATTGTGTCTCCATATCTTCATTTTCACTTCCTGAAGACTATTCACTTTTCATCATTTCTCCCACCAACGGTCATCTGTGGGCAGTCTGCCATGTGACCAAAAGGGCCCACACTGCAGCCTACAGCCCCAGCTGCAGCAGGGATGAGTCTTCTCTGTCACCCAGGGCTGATCTCTGTGAAGCTTTTTCATATCCAACAATTCCAAAGAGATTCAATTCCTCCCATCAAATGACATTTAAAATATCTCTGTATTTTCAATGGTTACGTAGCTTTTAGAATTGTATTTATTTTCATGGATTTGCAGATCTGAAAATGATAAATACATTTTTAAAGTATCTCACTGGGCCTTTTCTGGCCATGTGTCCTGGTGTGCGTGACATTGTCTGCACTGTAATCCCTGACACACTGCTATGATGTCCAGGGAAGACAGGACAACCTGCAAGTTCAGCTGCTTCCTTAAGATTACCCAACTTTTGGATGATTATCCAAAATGCTTCACGGTGGGAGCAGACAGCAGGCTCCACACAGAGGTAGCTGACCCTCACATCCCTTCAAAAGAAGGCTGTAATGCTGATGGGGGAAAACAGCAGGACATGCGAGGCCATTTGAGGGCATCTGGAGAAACTGTTGCCTTGCCTTGGTGCCTCATACCTGGGAGGAAGTGGGCTTTGTGTTCACTAAGGAGGACCTCGCCAGGTCAGGGACATGATGCTGGCCAATAAGGTGCCAGCTCTACCATGCCCCCTGTGCCATTACCCCATGTGAAGTCACCATGCCAGCCCAGAGCACTGGTCTGGGGCCAAAGAAGACCTCCTTCTTCCAGGCACTGAAATATCCAGAAGCACCACTGAAATCCCGAGTGATGTGCAGCTGATTGAGCTCTCAACAAAGTGGGAGCCAGCAAAGCCACATAGCTGAGCATGCTGAGCATGCTGAGGTTCCCCCTGCCCCTCCAAGCTGGACGTCCCATAGGTTACAACAATGGCAGCGTCTACTACCTTGAAGCTCTGGACATCGCAGGGACACTGCATTCTTACTTCCTGGGGTTCCATAAGGTTGCCAGCATTTGCCTACAGACTGGTCATGCAGCTGTTGCATCAGTAGCCCCTTCTACCAAAAGTGGCTTTGTCTGTGGATACTGCTCACACCTCCCGCTTGCTGAAATGTCAAGTCCTTCTTGGACTTCTGGTCCATCTCTACCTATAAGGCTGCTGTTCCTGTGGCCGCCACAGCCCCAGCCAAGAGTGAAGCCAAGAAGAGCCACAGGAGTCAGACAAGGGTGTGGGATTTGGTCTCTTTGATTAATGACCAAAAAGAGCAAACTCAGCCAACTTTATCTGCAAAACAAGGACATAAAGGCTTACTTCCAAAAAAAAAAAAAAACAAAGTGTCTCCTTGGAAGTTTAAAAACATAACAGAATGAAGCATAATAACATTTTTTAGGTATTAAATGTAAGCACAGTTTTTCACTTTTAGTAATAATACCTATATGAGGGAGCGTGGCGGGGGAGAGTGAGCCAGCACATTTATTGTCAAGAAGGGTTTAAACTTTCCTCAGGATACTTTGGCAATACATATCCATATATTCCAATGTTTTCTTGCCCTTTGATCTTGAAACCCCAATTGTAGGATTTCTTTTATCTGATGGTAACAACTGTAATTTATAAATAAAGAATAAAAATTATAGTATTTATAATTCAAAAAATTGAAATCATATAAAAGTTTTTCATTAAGTCATATACACATAGATCATGAATACATTTATGCCTTTGTGGAATTCGATATGTTCATTATTTGCACAAAGGAGTGCTTACATCCAACTAATTAACATAGCTTTCACCTCATTTACTTAATCACAGTGTTAAGACGTTTGTATTCTATACTTGATAGATTTGACTTGTACCTTTGCAATATTTTCCATAGTTGTGGTCCCACACATATAAAAATCTTATAACCATTTTATGTAAATTATGGTACAACTGAGTGATAAAATACTGTGAAGTTATTAAAATAATGTTTTGAATGATATTTACTACTGTGAAAAAAATCAAAATTTAACCTGAATTTAAAAATCAGGACACAGTCCAGGCATGGTGGCTCACACTTACAATCCCAGCACTTTGGGAATCTGAGGGGGGAGGATCACTTGAGTCCAGGAGTTTGAGACCAGCCTGGACAACATAGCAAGACATTATCTCCTCCCAAAATTTAAAAATTAGCCAGGTGTGTAGTGCAAGTTCCTGAGCAAAAGACAGACCCCCTATCTCTACTGAAATACAGAAAAACTACCTGGGTGTTGTGGAGGGTACCTGTAGTCCCAGCTACTAGAAAGGCTGAGGCAGGAGGATGACAAGAGCCCAGGCATTGGAGGTTGCTGTGAGCCATGAGGATGCTTCCGCACTCCAGCCTGGGTGACAGAGGGAGCCCCTGTCTCAGAAAAACAAATAAATAAGTAAAAAATTAGGATACAAGATCTGATTGGCTGAGAATTGTTACACAAAATTAAGCGAAACTTTTATTTGCAGTAATCTATGAGGAATTTATCCAAGCTTCGGGTGTCCCTGAGGAGGAAAAGCTGTTTGGGAATTGACAGAGCAGTCTCCTGATGAGTATCAGGTCCCAGGAGACCTCAGGGCATCAAGAAGGAGCGTGAGAGAGGTTGATCTCAGGGTGTGGGACCTTGGCAGGGAGATGAGAGGGCTTTGGAAGGTCTCCAGTCCCTGGAGGTGGTGGCAGCACCTCACTTTGGCAGAGAAAAGGCACTTATGTTGCTGGAGCCTCAGATCCACGAGCACACAGAGACTCCTCAATATACATGGCATAGGCTTGGGAGGGGGATGACAGTGATTTTACTTGGGCCTCAGAGTCATTCAGTGCAGGTGGGACTTTGAGCAGAAGTTGAGTTATCTCTTCCTATGGTGGTATCTGAGAATATTGAAATGAGGGCTGTCAAGTGTGTCAAAGGCTTAGCCACAGGAGAGTAATAACGCAAGACAATTTATTGACATTATTGTCTGATGACCTCTACTGACAGCACCGTGACACCTGGGCCCTGGCTGGACCTCCATGTAGCTTCCTGGTAGAGATGACAGACAGTACTTGAAGTGGCTGCGGCTGTGTTCTCCTGACCTTGGTCTGCACCTCGTACTTCCTTGACTTCCTCTGACCTGTTCAAGGACAGACACTGTACAAGTATGTGTGTCAATGTTTCTATTTCAAAATCAGTGTTACAGCTTTTGACATTCAAGCTCAGAATTCTGTCACCTTATTTTCCAGTTTGTCATATCCATATTCTCTCAGTGTTTGAGCTGGGGCCAGGGAAGGCACAGAGTGAACAGTTTGGGGACTCTGTAAGGTGGTGGGAGAGGAGCAGAGGAGATCTAAGATGGGGAGGAAGCTGCGCAGAAATGAGCCAAAACATGTTGGCAGTGGCGGGAAGTGAGCATGCTGTGGCTTTTGTTGTCTTCTTTATACATTTATTTAAAGGACTGCGTCAGTCTTTCTCTGGCTACAGTGGGTCTGGACATTGTGTAAGCAACAACTAGAATTCGCCTTGCTTTTCTGGTTCTGTTAAAACAGACCTTCCAGGTACAGAACATTTCTACTAGATGACCCTCCTGCCTTTCACAAGGCCTCCAGCAGATGACCTGTTGCTCTCTGGCACTGGACTCTGAGTTTCTGAGCTGTGATTGACACGCGGCTAGCTCCTGAGCTATAGGTGCAGGTCTTCCACACCCTGAACTACTTTAAGAGAGGCTCCTCACCCTGACGTGGAGCTGTGGGTATTTTCCATTTTCAGTGGCAGCCCATCTGCTTGTAGGTGCTCCTAATAAATCTCTGCTATTAACTACTCAGCCATCTTGCCACCTTTTGACATCTAACAAACTTGTCTACAAAGAGACACATTACTTTACAAACAGAAAACTTCGTGAATGCTATTATTTTTCTAAGATGAAGAATCACAGTGACCCAACATGTTTTTTGGTAATTAGTCATCATAAACCAGATGCAAGGTTTGTAGAGACCTACTGGACTGGTAAATCAATATACTACATATACATGGTATTTTTGGTTATTTTATTAAGTGGAACATAAATCAATTGAGTAAATATGTCCAAATGATGTGTGAATATCAACCTTTAGTGAATGGCTTAGGACTCTATGCACCTTCATCTTAAAACTTAGATGGAAATTAAAGATGCATGTTTATTAAATTTGCAGATGAAAAGCAAGGGAATCTATCACAGGGATTTCAATTGTACTGGAGAGTGGGTTAAAATTACCAAGAATTTAAGCAGTAACAGTTTTAAGTTTGATAAATCAGCCCCACGCATACAAGATGTGAGTTAACTGTTTTAACATGACTTGATATTAATTACAATAAAAGACAGTAAAGCCTTGGTGACTGTGAGCTCAGTGGCTTCCAAAAGCACGGCCTGCTGCTATGAGGGTAGACATTGCCACCGGGGCTGTCACACTGATACCAGAATTTTGTCTTCAGTAGGTTCTTGGTCTCTGTGATTCGAAGAATGAATCCGCAGACCACAGATCAGTGGTAAGACAGGATTTATTTACAGAAAAGAATACAGAAACGCCAGAGCTCCTGGCAGAGCAAGAAAACTCTAAAGAGAAAAAAGTGCTTTCTCTCTCCCTCTCTGTCTGTCTGTCTGTCTCCAGGCTCTTTGTCTAGGGGTATATATAGTCACATGGGGCCCTCTGTAGTTACATTTAGTGGGGCTCGGTAGTTACATTTAGCATGTTGGTAGTTATGTTTAGGATGTCAGGGACCCTCTGCAATGTATCTGGGACACTCAGTAGTTACATATTAGCATGTCTGGGACATGAATGAATGGCTACAATGCCTTTCATTCCCAGGTGTAGGAAACTTACATGAAATTTACCAGGCTTAGAAAGTAGGGGTTGCCTGTTCAGCCATAAGTGCAAGGGGAGGGAAACCTAAGGTGATGGTGTCTCCCCAGCAGTTGTCTGGTCCTCTGGCTACTGGAGCCTCCTGCAGGGCCCCCCTGCCTACCTTCCAGCCCACAGGTTCCTCTGCTCACTGCCACTGCATCAACACAACCAAGACGGAGGCAGCCAGTCTGGCCCCCACCCCCAGCTCCACAAGCTGGCTGGGACACCGCTTGTCCTGTATCAACAGCTGGGACAAAGTTAGTAATATCCCCAGTCTCCATTCAAGTGGCAAGATGTATTACCTGTATACATGTGCCTTTACTGGCTCAAATGCATTGGGTATGTAGGATGGGAAAGTGGGGAGGGATTCTCATGCCAGGGAATTTTGGAGACACCCTCAATGCCAGGGGAGCAGCACTGTGGCTGATGGTACTTGGAGCTCATGCACTTCTCTGGACCCAACATTTAGATCTGTTAACAATGTGAAGCCTTGTGCAATTTCCCTAAACTTGTAATTTCCTCCTTTGTAAGAGTATTAATGGGAAAATATCTTATAAGAACCTTAAAATATTTAGAGCTAAATTGTTTGTTTGTTTTGTTTTGTTTTATTCTGAAGTCTAGGCCACAATTGAATTTGAGGTTGATGGATAGAAGAGATTTTCTACTTCCTTTTACTAAACCATGAGCTTGGATTTGGTCCTAGAAGGAGTAAGTATTTCTTACAATGACATCTACAAGGAGTTTGCCAGTTGGATTGATTACTGTGGGCTGACCGCTTGCCCTCCATATGCCCTCCATACCTGTCCTCTGATTCAGTCATCTCATCATGAAGTTTGCAGAGTATTCAGCTATGAGTTATTATAATCAAGTAGATAATAAACTCCTTATCAGCAGGAAACATGCCCTTTAGGGGTTTTATTTCTAATCCTTTTCCCACTGACTTCTTTTATCCTTTCTTTTCTCCTTCACTCTTTCCCCAGATGCCTCCTTCCTGTATTTCAGGGCTGAGCTCACAGTAGTTGGGGGCTGACTAAAAGTGATGCCTTCCCCCTGTGTGACTGAAGGCCCCCAGCTAGCCTGTGCTGTCCCAAATTCAGACAAGCCAGCTGAATCTGTATGAGGCTGAGGGTCCCTTGGGGAAAAAATCTGTCAAGGCCAGTGGCTTGGTCCAAAGATAACAGACTATACCACACTGTGACCACAAACGAGCTCCAGCAGGAAATACCTCCATCGCCAGGGCACAGGGCTGCCCAGAGACAGCTGGAGAAAATGGCCACTCAGCCTGCATTGTGGACTACAGACTCCAGGGACATTGGGCCATTCTCCTGAAAGTGGGCCTCAATCCTGCAGGCAGAATAAAGTCAGAGAAAATGGTATAGCTTAGAGAACTAGAGTTTTCATGGAACGCCTCCCTTGTGCTTTAGGAGTGCCTACTATTTACAAACACTGTGTTCAGCTACAGAGAACCTGTCCTGCTTTCCTTCCTAAGTCACTATAAGGTGGGTATTAAAAAGAAGGCTTTGCTCACTACAAGTACACCAAAACAATTTTGCAAATCTTTCTTCTAAGAAAATGGAGCACCAAGATTTACCCAACTGAAATAATTATGTTTTTCAAAAAATGCGACTAAATTTATGTTGTAAATACTTCTTTAATTTGACAAACCTATAAATGTTCTCTGTATTATCTTAAATACACACATACTATTGTCTTCCTAGCCTGAGATCAAATTAAATAAACTTTTGGCAAATGTTTTATTATCATTATCATTCTTATTGATGCATAAAATTAATTCTTCACAGTGTGTGTGGGCTTAGCAAAAATTTCTAGAACTTCAATACTGCTGGACTGTCATATGCTTTGTAGAAGTACCTGTGGTGACAAGGTCTGCTCTCAAGCCATGTCCTCTGGACATTGTACCAGGCTTCAGCCTGCCCAGCTCTGAGGCTGCTTTGGGTATTAAATGCCCATGGCTTTGATACTGGAGTTTCAGGTTCTTGGTCTCAGTGATTTGAAGAATAAATCCACAGACCACAGATCAGTGGTAAGACAGAATTTATTTACAGAAAAGAATACAAAACCACTAAAGCTCCCAGTAGGGAGAGAAAACCCACATAGTGAGAGAAAAACACTCTTCTGTCTCTCTCTGTCTCAGGCTATATATAGGTGCATGGGTTCCTTCTATATGAGGCCAGGAAATGAATGGACACAGTCCCTTCCACTGGGGCAAGGTGAATGAATGCATTAATGAATGGACACAGTCTTTTCTGCAAGGCTAATGAATGGACACAGTCCATTCATGGGATTGAGGCCTAGGAAACTGAGCTAGGCATAGGAAACTGGGGTTCCATATTTAGTTATAAGTGCAAAGGGAAGGAGACACCAAGTGCCAGTGTCTCCCCAGCAGTTGTCTGCCCCTTTGGCTATTGGAGCCTCTGGTTGGGATGGGAGGCTCCCTCTTGCCTACCCTTTAGCCTGCTGGTTACTCTGCCAGCTGCCACTGCACCAACACTGCCAAGGCAGAGGTGGCAGATCCTCCAGCTCAGCTTGGCTGAGCTGGCTGGGGCACCACCTCTCCTGTATCACATTGAAATAAAGTTATTTGCCTGGGGTAATATGCCTTGTTAGCAATGGTAGGCAGAATAATATTTCCGATTTTTAGAGCCAAAGTTGTGAGTAACATTCAGCGTTAGAGTTACTAACCAATGCCTTCAAAAGACTTTCAGTTAGGAAACAAGGGGAAGTTGTTATGCATGAATGAAGGGAAAATATATTGGCTTCTAATTATTCTTAAAGTCCCCTTTCAATTTATATAGATAGTCATCCTTGTTAGTATGATATTTTTAGAGATGAGAGAGTGAGAGGCAATCATCAACGCACACAGAAGCTGAAACACACTGTCATCTTCACTTTTTCACCTAGGAAAGGAACAGCAGCCCTACCAATTGAATTCAGCAGCATACTGTACTCAGGTAGAGCCCCTGGAATACAGTATACTGCCTGACAAGCTGATACTGGTGTTTCAGGTTCTTGGTCTTGGTGATTTGAAGAATGAATCCATGGACCACAGACCAGTGGTAAGACAGGATTTTTATTCACAAACAATACAAAAACTACAAAAACCAAAGCCCCTGGCAGAGAGAACCCAGGTGGGGAACAAACTCTCTTGTTCCCTCCCTGAAGTCTGTCTGCGGTCTCTTTGCTCAGGGGTATATATATATATATATATATATATATATATATATATATAGTCATAGGGGGCTGTTTTGCCTGAACTCAATGTTTACTTTTAGGGTGTAGGTCTTCTAAAGTTACAGCCAGTCTTCCATTTAGCAGCAGGGAGCAGAACTCTCAGGCCATGGAAACTCACATGAAATCGACCAGGCCATGAAATTGACCAGCCCTAGAAAAGGTGGGTTTTCCCCTTCAGCCAGAAGGGCAGGGGTGAGGGAGATACCAAGGCTCTGACCATGAAATTGCCTAGCCAGAAGTGCAGGGGAAAGAGACACCAAGGTGCCAGTGTCTTTCCTGCAGTTGTCTGGACCCTCTGGCTACTGGAGCCTCCCCGGGCCCACTGCTCACTCTCTAGTCCGCTGGTTCCACCAGCTGCCACCACACCAACACTGCCAGGGGTAAGGTGGCAGGTCATGGCACCACCTATCCTGGATCAATTCTCCCTCTTCAAGTGGAAAGAGGGAGTGTAACTGCTGGTAGGGAAAAAGGGCCAAGACTCAATCTAACTGCTTCCTGCTGAATTGGGAGATGATAGATGGGGGAAGTTAGGGTTTTTCTGGAGGGAGAGCGATCCAGGGATCCATGAGAGAATCAGGTCTTGGACCAGAACCATCCTTATGGTGTGTGGCTTGATGATATTTCTGGAAAATATAAATCTGATTAGCATATTGAAAGGCAAAGGTAGGGCAGTGAGAGGAGGGGGTTAATTACAGTGTCAGGTAAGAAGGACAAAGTCAGTAATGCTATTTATATTTTCCTTGCTGTCTTCTAAATAACAACTTGAAACTTTCTTTAGGCTCACAAGTGTAGGTGAATTGTTGTTGCTCTTCCTCATGGTCTGCTTCCATAGAAGGTAGAGGGTTCCAGGATTTCACTCATGAATGATGTATCCAGGAATCTATTTCCATAACTTTAACATCTGTAGAAGAAGGGACCTTCCCAAGTTGGAGTTAGGGAAGGTGAATTGAAGGGAGGAGTTTTGATCATGACCAGATCTCCAGGACAGAAAAGCTCTTTCAGTCCTGGGCCTTTTCAGTTCTGCAAGGGAATGCCTCAACCCAATTAGTAAAAGTATCTACAAATACCAGCAAATATTGTATGTCACGTACCTTAGGGAAGTAAGTGAAATCCATTTGCCAAATATCACCTGGATATTTACCTTGTCTCTGTATACCTGGGGGAGCTAGGTGGTGATTCAAAGGATTGTTTCTCTGACATATCTCACAAGTCCTTGTTATTTGTTTTATGGTTGTAAGTTTTTCCCATTAAAAAAAGCTCTAGCCATTTGATAGGTACTTTCACTGCCAAAGTGAAAAGACTGATGTAAGGTTTTAAGTATTTTCCATTGACTTGCAGCAGGTAATAGCAAAAGTCCACTTCTATTTTTTCTATTTTATAGCCAGTCTGATGGAAGTAGTGACTAGTTTCTAGATAAAGCCAATTTCTTTCTTTCCTTTTTTTTTTTTTTTTTGCGTATATTGAGGTGCATGATTCTCAAGTGATCCTTCCAAATAAAGGGTGCCACAAGGGGGATTATTCCTTTCTGTGCTGCCTTCTTAGCCTGTTTATCAGCCAGGTGGTTACCTTCAGAAATCTCATCTAAGGTCTTTTGGTGTCCCTTACAATGAATAACTGCTACTTCTTGTGGAGCATAAATGGCTTGCAACAACCTGTCTATTTCATGGTGCTATCTTATGGGGGAACCATTGGAAGTCAGGTATAATCTTTCCTTCCAAATAGTAGCATGGGCACATAAAATAAAGAAAGCACATTTTGAGTCGTGTATATACTGACTTGTTTGTTTCTCCCAATTTCTAAAGCATGGGTTAAGGCTATTAGTTCAGCTAATTGCACACTGGTTCCTGAAGGGAGAGACCCACTTTCAATTACATCATACTGAGGTAACTACAGCATAACCTGCTTTTTGTGTTCCTTGTTCTATGAAAGAACTTCCATCTATATATAAAACCATGTCAGGATTAGGTAAGGGGGTTTCTTGTAAGTCTTCTCTAGTTGCATATGTCTTTGTTATAATTTGTTGGCAATCATGCCCTAGTTCCTCACTGGATTCAGGGAGGAAAGTGCCAGGATTCAAAGTAGCACAGGTGTGTAATTGTAGCACTGATCCTTCTGGTAATAAGGCTTGATATTTAACAAGGCAATTGTCTGACAACTAAAGATTGCCTTTTGAATTCAAAAGCCCAGTAAGGTCATGAGAAGTGTAAATAATTAGATCTCTTTCTTAAGTTAGCTGGTTGCTTCTCTGGTCAAGAGAGCTACAACTGCGATGACTCGTAGACAGTGTGGCATCCCTTGGCCACGGTGTCAATTTCTTTACTAAGATATGCTGCAGGTTGTAAAACTGGACCCCTGTGTTAGGTCAAAACTCCCAGGGCAATTCCAGTTTGTTCTGTTAATATACAGATTAAACTGTTGTCCAGTGGGAAGAATCAAAGCAGAGGCCTACAAAATATAAGTTTATAACTGTTGGAATGCCTTATTTGCTTCTGGTTGCCATGCTAGATTGACTAGACCCTCTTTTTGAATATTTTTAATTAAAGAATAGAGTGGTCTAGCTATTTCACTATATCCAGGAATCCAGAGTCTGCAAAAGCCTGTAATTCCTAAGAAGCCTCGATGTTGTCTGAGGGTGTGAGGTTTAGGGTGAACCAATATTGGTTCTATTCTTTCTTTACCCAAGGCTCACTTCCCCTATGAAAGCTGAAGACTCAAATGATGAATCTCGGGTACATACAATTGGGCTTTAGCCTTGTACCCACAATCAGCTAGGAAATTTAATAGAGTTTGTGTAGCTTTGTGCATTCTTCTTCGTCTGGCACTCCCAAAAGAATATCATCTACAGGCTTGGCGCCTGTGGCTCAATCGGCTAAGGCGCCAGCCAC
>CAUYQV010158868.1:0-38752 GCA_963574575.1 Galagoides demidoff | reverse complement strand
AATGTTTTCCATAGTGACTGTACTAATTTCCATTTCTACCAAGACACCACCATCTAATTTACATTCTAAATGCTGTTCTTTAGAATATCAAATAATGATAACTTAGACAACCAATGGTAAGAGATAATTTTTATAAATTTACATCCATCCATATGAAGATATATTATGGAAATATTAAAATCATACAACTGAGAATATTAAATGACTATGATGATATATATTATCATATATAAATGAATATGATGATATAATGTTAATTATTAAAACTGTATATATCATAAATGTTCAATTTTATTGGGATATATATTGTAAGCATACACAGACACATATATCCACAAGGAACTTAACTACAAAGGTTAAAATAATAGCTTTACAATGAAGAAATATACCTTAATCAAGTAATTATGGTCAATATTACTAGCAATGGATAAAGAGTTATCATGTGCCTCTTAACGCAGTACATTAAGGATAAAATATCTTGTGTTATTCCTTCCAAAAGTGTGAAGCCTGAATATAATTATGAGGAAACATTAGACTGACCTAAATTGAAGGACATTTTACAGAATAAATTACCTGTACTCTTCAATAGTGTCATGCCCAAAAATGTAAGACTGTGGAGCTTTCTGTATTAAAGGAAAATAAAAAAGCATGAGAATGACATGTGAAGTATAATCCTGGATTGGCTTTCAGGCCAGAAACATACACATACATACAAACAAATATATATACATACATACATACATACAAATATATATATACAGACACACGCATACATAAAAAAGTTATTTTTCTTATAAAGGTTATTAGTGGAACAATTGGCCATGTTTTGACAAGGTCTGTGGATTAAATAAGATTTCTATGTTTAATGTTAATTTTATGATTTTGATTATTGTTGTCATATAAAGAATGTTTTTGTGTTTATGAAATTTAAGTACACTGAAATATTTATGAATATATGGGCATGACATCTGCAACTTACAACTTATTCTGAAATGATTTAGAAAAAATAATCTAGCTCTATGAAACTATGTAATAATGAGAAATATATGCTTGGTCATCATCCTAGGTTTCTGGCACAGAACTTCTAAAACCCATCTAAATTCCTGAGTGACGGGTGTCCCAGGAGCATCTTTTGTTATAATATTGGGTCTTAGTCACTTGTTCCTTTCTGACCCAAGAGCTCCTAAGCCAGGGGTGTCAACCTTTAGGCTTCTCTGGGCCACACTGGAAGAAGAAGAAGAGTCCTCTCAGGCCACACATTAAATACACAAACACTAACACTAATGAAAGCTGATGAGCAAAACAAACAAAAGGTCCGTGCATAATTTTGGGGATATGCACCACCACAGATAACCCAAAAAGTCCTCACATCATCATCACAGCAGCCCATTTAGAGACTCTTTTAAAATCATTGAGCATTATTAAAGATAAGTTTCCAGTAAAAAAAAAAATAATAAATAAAAATGTAAAAGTGGGATGCTTATTAACATAACCATCTCCTCACTTACTTATTTGTTGTGGTAAAGCATTCAACTATTCTTAATAGTTTATAGATGTAAGCTTTCCACATTGTATATCAAATCAGTACATTGTACCATAAATGCATTAATGTACACAGTTACGATTTAATGAAGAATTAAAAAAAACAAAAAATAAATAAAATCATCAAGCAGGTCCTAAGTTTACAATCCCTAATATGGAAGATGTCCATATCTAAGTAATAAAACATATTTGGTTTTTCTTGATATTTTTTATTATAAAAGTAAAAGTGGGCAACATAAAACTAGCAAGATACTTCACATTGAAAAACTAATATCTCAGTATCTGGTTTGATGGAAGTAGTTGCAGTTCTCAGTGAGTTCCCAAGGTGCTCAGATCTTTTGATTCTAGTTTTACCCTTAATATGTTTCATTCTTGAAAATAGGTGCTGGCAAATGTAGGTGCTGCCAAAAAGAAACAACATGAATAAGACGTGATTGTGACAGAAGAGATATTTGTCTCTGAAAAGATAGGACCCATAAAATTCCAGTAAAGAGACATCATCACAATTTTCCTTAAGCTGAATGTCAAATTGCAGCTCTACGCATTGCATTTGAAAATTGGCAGATAATGTATTTATGTTGACTAAAAATGGAGTTACAGATGCACCAAAATATTATTTTCCTAGAAATCTTGAAATCTGTTGTCAATTAGTGCACCAAGGCCACACATTTTTTTGCTGTTCACAGGACTGTATTTAGCCAACAAGTCCAAGTGCATAATACTGTTTGCCTTAATTTGAGTTTGCCATAATTTCAGTTTCACTTGGAACACTGTTATGGTTTGAACCACTGTATTGAAGAATTGGTTTTCACCTTAAAGATGCATATTTAATTCATATAAATAAGCTGTAAAATTCACTAAAAATGCTAACTCTATAAGCCAGTTTTCATCGTCAATTTCTGGCACAAATTTGGTTTTTGATACCATACACAACTTGATAACATGTTGCAAATCATAGAATTCTTGCAACATTTGGCCTTAGTTTAGCATTCTTGCTTCCAAAACATAAATGTTGCCATCATTAGCATCAATAGTTTGAAAGACTTTCTGGAATTGGTGATCATTCAATCCCTTGGCCCTGATGAAATTCACAGTCTTCATGGTGATTTGCATGATGTTATCCATTTTTAAAGCTTCTGAGCATAAATTTTCTTCACGTACTATGCAGTGATACTTCATCAAATCTGAATTTGGGGCAGCCAATTGCATCATCTTTTATTTATTTTGCAAGTTCTTCTCTTTTACCTACCATATACCAGATATGTTGATGATGGACAATGATAATCACCTTAGCATATTTTTTACTGCTTTGTATAAATCTCTTGATTTAACTGTCTTTTAATGGCCCTAAAGAAGCTATTGCTTCAGTGGCATTCTATTCACCATCAGCACCTCTCATGAACTGGTAAGTTGAGCCCTGTTTGTAGCATCAGTGCTGTCATCCATCACCAAAGCACAAAGTTTTAAATTAGCAGCTTTACTCTCTAAACTTCTTTCCACAGATTTTCCAATTTCTTCAATTTTCCTGGCCATAGTCTGGTGAGACGAACTGATTTTAGAAATAGGCTCTTTATCGCTTCTCGGCCTTTTGGCTAAGATCAAGTGTAGAAATAGCCCCCTTTTTTCAAGGCAAATGATATCTACCATGCTTTCCATACATTGCTTAATAAACTCACCATCAGCATGTATTTTTGATATTTTTGCTGTTAAATATGCTAACACGTAACTAGCTTTTACAATAGAATCCATCAGTTGTAACATTAAAATACTTTTTGTTGAGAAGACAGTTTTTTCTGTTCTATTATGTCTTTATGACACAATCCTTCATACACATTGAATTTGGCTGCATGTTTTGTAGATAATTCTTTCTCAAATTATAGTCTTTGAAAATTTGCACAAATATCCTACAAATTAAGCCAAGTGCTTTACTATTTGCTCCAACAAAAATGTAGTCATCTATCTGCTTTTCACTCAACAATCTTCCTTCATCCACAACTTTTCTTTTGAGGATCTATTCTCTTTAGAGACATTGTAGGTGATAATGGATAAGGGACTATATTTACTTTTATTATGAAAATTAGTTGAAAGGAAAATGGAAAGCAAGGTTTGGCCCCTTCCACATCTCTGCTGTTTGTAAATCGCAGCAAGCTATGTGTGAGGTGTAGAAGTACCTTAATATTCTAATAAAAATGCTTAGGTGACTTCTGAATAATATTAAATGCCTAGCAGGTCAATGGTAGAGTGAAACATTATTGATTATCACTGCCCCACCAAGTCACCACAAGCACATGTAACATCTGATGGTATCAGCTTGACTATCTACACTTGGAAGGTAGCACTCTGGAAGCCGCATACTGCTACAACAATGAAGCCACTCACGTGTACAAATAGCACTCATTCTATGTGACACTGAGGCATGACATTGTCATTCATGCTTGAGAACCCCACAATTGAGTTCCACCAAAAAGCCACAGACAAAACAAAAAACTCATGTTTTAAGCAAGTTTAAGATTGTATATTTGGGGCTGCCTTCATAGCCATCCAGGGCCACATGAGGCCCATAGGCTATGGGTTGGACCCCAATTTCCTCTGATGTCTCACAGTGTTGTGTTTGACTAGGCTCAGCTGGGCACTTCTGGGTTCTCTCACAGGGGCTGCCCTCAGATGACTGGGGCTGAAATCTTCTGCAGATTCAGAGGGGCTGAATAATCCCCAAAATGGCCTCCTTGCTCATCTGTCCTCCAGTGCTCATGCATGGGGCTCTATCTGTAGAGAAGGAGCCTAAACTTTTTACATGGCAGCTCAGGGCTCCAAAAGCCAGGCAGCAGAAACTGCTGCTCCTCCTGAATGCTGAGCCTGGAACTGGCAGTATTCTACCATGCAGTGTTCTTCCGTGGTGATCTATCGGTCAAACCTGTCCAGCCCAGGGTCTTGCAATGGTTCTCAACCTTCCTAAGGCCACAGTGTATTTTAATTGTTACTAAGGGGTCGCGACCCATAGGTTGAGAGCTGCTGGTAGACTCCCCTTCTCCATGGAGGAATGGTGCACCTGAGCTGGGAGGGAGGGAATTCAGAGCAGCCTTCTTTGGAGTGAGGTTACTGTAGGGTTGCTGACTGAAATTTAAGTAAAATCAGGATCCTGGTGGCCAGGAAAAAGCAGAGAAATGGCTGTTGAGTAGGCAATCATGTTGGCCTTCATTTTTGCAAATTGTATCTGAGAAGAGGAGGCAGGTTTGTAATCCAATGTAATCACAGGGTCTTCTAGTAAATATCAAACTAGAACAGCCATTAGTGAGAGTGCTACACAGACTCCTATGACTTGTTCAATTGCTCAATCAGTTTCAGCTACCACATACATATACATCCTCTGAATTTCTATCAGCTAAAATGTTTATAGTTAACATATAGTATACATATACTGTAAACCATTTTAGCTGATAGAAATTCAGAGGTTATTTTACCCAACAAACCATTTTATGGACTTAGCAGCTAGGATTCAGAGAAATTCTATGTTGTGTTCAAGATAACAACAAATGCCAAAACCAAGACATTGACCACTAAGTGTCAGGCATCTCCTAGTTTCTCATTCTGCCCCCACAGCATAGGTCAGCTCTTCGCCTGGGTGACAGAGCCCTGGATGAGGAGTAAGAGGCTGTATTCTAGTCCCCTCAATATTCCACCTCACCTTTCCCAGAGTAAAAAGGCCACCCAATCTTATTTAGAGCCTGTGTTTAACTAAAACACTCCATTTCCCAAACTTCCTTAAAGCAAAGTACAGCCAGGGGACCATGTTCTGGCCAGTAGGATTTAAGCACATTGTGTGACTTCCAGGAGAGCTCATTACAAGCTGACAATCACCCTTGCTCTCCCTCCCTCCTGATGTCTGACCGCTCTGCCAGATCCAGGGCTCCAATGGCCACATGGACACACACAAGGAAAGAAACTGGGCCTGACCCTCTGCACAAGTGTCTACAAATGATTTTCTCCTCCACCCCCCGAACGTCTCCCCTTCAGCTTCTACATCATACCCTTCCCAACACAAAACTACTCTTTGGCACCGTCTTCAGATCCCCTACCTCTCTCACTGGACCTCAAATCCTTCACCAAACTTTCTGATCCTTTCATTGCCACATCCTTTGGCTCACCTCTGCCAGCCTGGCTCTTCCTGAGCCGTCATCTGATGGGTAGTGAAAGTGACAGCAGCATCTAAAGCTACTTGCCAACCTGTGAGGAGACGCTCCACTCATGCCTTGGATGTACCTTTGCGTCTGTCAGTCTCTGTTCACTGTGTTCTCTGTGGGCAGTACATCTCGTGAGGCAGAAGAATCATGGCAGGGTAGGCCCTTCCATCAACAGACCCACAGTCCTACCATAGAGACGGTACGCCATGCATTCACTCACTTAGCCAACTGTGTGCTTGTTGTATGTCAGCACCTGAGCTGGTGCCAAAAGATAGAAAGATGACAGGGACATGGCCCCCACCCTCAAGGACCATTCCTTCCAGAGATGACAGACATGTGTAAAAAGAAAACAGAAACAAATAACTAGATGAAAATTTATTTTCAACAAGAAAGTCTCAAAGCCAAGTTTCTGTTCGCCATTCAGGGAAGAACAATGCACACAAGCACCCAGAGTCTCTTCGGCCCAGCCTACACGTTCTGCAGAGAGCCCCGAAGAGCCCAGGCAATTACCTACAGCATGCTAACTTTTGTTGTAATCTCTTTGTGGTTTCTAAACACCCATCTATCGTTTTAGCTAAATGGGATTTGGGTGATTACATTTGTTCCAGCTCTAAATTTCTGTGTTCTATGAAATACATAACTAATGACAGTTGTGGTTACCCAGACACATATACTTGAATGCTTAGAGGTGCTTAGAGTGATGGCAATGTCTGGAGATGAGCGAGTTAGTCTAGAAGGGTTTAACAGAGGAATGGCCCACACAGGCCTTCTAGGAGTGAGAGTGCTTTCCTGCCAATAGTGCTTCCAAGTGAACAGCCATGATGAGAACGCTAACTTATGCTTAATGCAAGAGAGTTTCCACGTGTATGTTTTGTTATAAAATAAGACAATAATTTAATAAAATGTTAGTTTCATTGAACATACTTATTTTCTACACCCCCCCACCTATTTCTAAAAATGAATTCAAAATCTCTTACAATGTAATAGATGTATGTTGTTACTCATACAACAGAAAGATTTTTTAAAGGATAAGAGAACAAGAGACTTGTAACAGAGAAATTACAATGACAGAATTGATCAGACATTTACCTCTGAGCTTCCTGGTAGTTAAAGCAAAATACAAAACATCCAGGGTTACATAGTTCTCTATAATTGATATAAAAAGAAGCACATCATAGCTGGGCACCTGTAGCCACAGCTTCTTGAGAGGCTGAGGCAAGTGAATTGCTTAGAGCCCAAGAGTTTGAGGTTGCTGTGAACTATGACACCACGGTGACAAAGTGAGACTCTGTTTCAAAAAAAAAAAAAGTAGCACATCAGTTTATCAGGATCTCTTTTTAAATTTTGAGGAGAATTCGTTGTACAGATCTTTATGAATGGGACATTGAACCAGTAGAGCAAAATATACTTAA
The DNA here is from genome assembly GCA_963574575.1 of Galagoides demidoff. NCBI lineage: Eukaryota > Metazoa > Chordata > Mammalia > Primates > Galagidae > Galagoides > Galagoides demidoff. The sequence continues at coordinate 31,617 of CAUYQV010158868.1, read as the reverse complement.
GAGCAGATTTATGAATACAATATACTGAAATCAATGCTTGATAAAACACCAAAACTATAGAATCAAACTATAGTTTGTGTAGAACTACCTAATGTAATGTTGCTATGAACTACAGAATCCCACTTTTAGCAGAAATGGAGATCCCGTTCTAAGAATCTTTTAGAAAACTGAATGTCCTAAGTCCAGCTGCTGGCCCAGTCATGCTGTCCTCTGCACATAGACACTTCAGGGTAACATAGAACTCCACAAGAGGACCACGAGGGGTTGTCAGGGAATTCTCACTCAACCCTTGCTGACTGCCTGATCAAGGCCAGACAAACTGGGTCTGACACAGAATTCCCTGAAGGAAGAGCCTGCATTCTCCACTGGCTCAGCTGACCTGAGCTCCGAGTGCCCCCACTGAACTCTGCAAGCCGTCCACAGCACTGTAGCACCTTCCTGACAGACCAAATGCATTTCTGTAATGTCAGAAGGAAGGCCAAGGCTGCTGATGTTTCTCTGTTCTCTCTTCAAAGATTTCAAGAGTGTACATTTCTCTAGTTCCCCGGAATGATGCTGGTTTGTCCCCTGGACATGTCAGGTTCAGTCTGGTTAACCCTGATCACCAGCTATCTGCTATCTGGCTTCTCACCCCTAATAGGAGCAGCAGTGGTCAGCACCTGACATTCCAAGAGCCAGGGACTTCGAACCCCGAAGTAGCCCTTCAGTAACAAGATAGGACTCTAACAACCACTTTCCAAATGTGGTTTCCTAAGATTTTTCTGGAGAATCTATAACCCACTTCTCACCCTGAAATCTTCAGACTCCTCTGAAGCAGACGCAGAGACCCAGAGGGCTTTAAACTTCTTTTCCCCAAGTCCCTCTGAGCCTCAGAAATCCAAAGTGTTACCAGCAGAGGAGAACAGACACATCTCCGTTCCCCCACACATGCCTTTTCCACTTGGATATACCTGCCTCTCTCTTGTTCATTGGTCAAACTCCTATTCATGCTTTAAAACCCAGGTCAGGCATTATCCATTTCCTTAACAAGCCCCTCTCTGAAAATAAATTATGTCCAGCACTGTATTATTTCTTTACTTTGCATGGACTTTATTATGATCGGTATTATTTTGTGTATTTATTTCTTAAGCTCTGTTCTAAACTCCCTGAGGCAGAGATTTTTATTTCTCTTGGTAATGCTGTACCCTAGCAGAGGGCTTACCATTTACTGGGGATTAAAATAGGGTTTGTTGAGCTGTCTATACAAGACTGGTCATTATGACTGAAAATTCCAAATGTTACTCTAGAGATTTCCTTGGTTCCCGGATGGCTTTTATCCTTCAAATGCTCTCTACCATACTTTAGAATTGATTAAGAGTTGTTAGAGTTAGTCTTTTAGAAGAACTGTACCAGTGATAAGCCAAGCTGGGAGGAATTGTGTTATGAAACACATGGAGGTAAATATTTTGAAATATTTCTCCCTACTGCTCCTGGCTCCTCCTCCTTCCTACCCCAAGCCCACCAAATTATTCCATTTATACCATAAGAGCCTCTTTTCTCTTCAACTCACAGAAATAGTCAAAAGTCTCTCAGGCCTGGCATGAGCTCACACCCATAATCCCAGTGCTTTGGGAGGCTGAGGTAAGAGGATCACTTGAGGCCAGGAGTTTGAGATCAGCCTGGACAACATAGCAAGACCCCATATCTACAATTAAAAAAGGAAAGTCTGTCACTAGGAACCCAAACAGAAAGCTTTAGTCACTTGACTTCTGGGAGTGAGGAGGAACTTATTCACCTAAACCCAAGGAGAAAGACTCAAATACCCACTTGCAAAGTGGGATCTTCTATTCTTGGAAATTAAAAAATGTTCCCCTTCCCACCTGGGAAGTGAGAAAAGAAAGGGAAGAGTCAGTGCTGGCAGCGTTTGGGAAGCAAACCCTGGAGCTGGCAGCCTGAGTCCATTTCTCACTCCTGTGTGCCAGGACCCGAAGCTGATGGCAACCAGCCCATAGCTCATGCATTCTCTGACTTGAGGTAGCTGGCATAAGTGACCAGAATTTTGCCCATCTTCACATCTCTACCCATCCTCTTACTCAGCCCTTACCTGGTGATGACTCAGGTCACTAGTAAGCACCTTTCCAAATGCAGAGAGGATGAAATCACTTCAGGGGTGTGGCAGGAAGAGAAACCCTCTGATTGGCAGAAACAACATGGAATCATTTTTAAATCAACCAATCATCAGAACACCTGTGAGACATACATATCATCCCCATTACAACAGCCTTGGAATCCGTCAATGTTCTAAAAAGTACAACCTTCTCTAGTAGGCACCAAGCAACTCAGATGCTGGGGTTCCAGTGGTCCCTCGAGGTCTCCAGCTATGGCTGGAGGAGGGAGCCTTGTTTTTGAGTCCACCATGTCACACCACCCAGCCACAGCTAATCTAGCACTTTGAATAGTGGGGGCTCCCCTTAAAAATGTGCTTAAAGTTAAAATCCAATCTAAAATATACATTTTCTTACTTGGTGACTGAGGCGTGAAATAGAATCATGTGGGATGAGGAAGTGGCAGGGTAGAACAAAGAAACAATACCGACAACACAGAAATTAGTGTTTCCTGAGCTCTGGGAAACACATGTTTGAGAAAGTTGATTCCCTGGGAAGTACTTGCTTCTGCGTTATGGTTTCTTTTCTTTTTTTCCCCCCTGTTCTACTCTACCACTTCCTTATCCCATGTGACTCTGCTTCATGGCTCAGTCACTGAAAAGAAAATGTATATTTTAATTTTGAAGTGCGAATTCTAAAACATCTTTGAAGTGTGCCTTGGTGCAACAAAGCTGAATCCCTAGGCCTGACAGATCAGCAACCGAGGTGAGATAAGATTGAAAAGAAAGTTGAGAGCTCAAAAAGTTGATTCAGCAAGAAAATTCTGGATGACACTCAGTGGGGAGAAGTAAATAAGTGGCAAACTAACCTACTGTTGCTCAAAATCAGGTAAAAATGAAGGCCACTAAAAAAATAATTCAGGTCTTCTGGAAGGCAGGTGGTAGCAATTAAGAAGAACAAAGGTTTTTTTTGCTTTTTTTTTAACATTGATTTTTCTAAAAGAGAAGCCATGCAGTATTTGAGCCCAATTGAAAAAATTCTAATATTAATCACGTCACTTGCAAAGAAGAAGAAATTTAAAAGAAAAGTGTATACAATAGGTGATTGTTGTTTTTTAATAAGAAGTATAGTTATTTTAAAGGGACCGCCTTTCTTAATGGCAAAGGGAGCTACGATTGTTTTTCCAAGACAGTTATTCTTACACTGTTTGCTGTTACAGAGAGAAATCTTTGGAGACAGGGAACTGATAGTCATAGACACATAAGACCTGCAGAAGTTCCAGCACGAAAATATGCCTTTGTCTGGTTGACAGATCTACCAAACTCAACATCCATCTGGGACTTGAATGTCACTCACTATATGTGCTTTTTTAATTTATTTATCACCACTTCTGTTTTATTTTTCTGGGGAAAAAAATCAACTTATTTTATCAGAGAAGGCAAATTTTAATCTTAGCAGAGGCGCTTTGTACTTAGATGTTAGCCTAACAATAACTACACTTGTGTCACCTAAGCAGCTCCCTCTGCAGATAGCCAATAAAAATCTATTCTTTCATGATTCCTGAGATAGTCATTATGCTTGGGTTTATTTACTGCATTAAAGGAGAAATAATGTTGATCTCTCAAGCCCTCACTGTACTTCTGAGGGATCTCAAGATTCCAATACTTGACCTGATGACTAAAAAAAAAAAAAAATTCTACAATGTTGTATGTGGAAAGTCATGTTCACATAAAAGTCCTGAATATGATAGATGCACCAAAACGAAGGCATGACTAAAGAGGAAAAGTCTGGGAACAACTAGTCATGGAATTTCTACATAGAAATGGACCAAGTGTCCCACAACAAAGGCACATCTTTGTGGACCTTTTCAGTAAACTAGTGTGATTATCTAATAAGCCACTTATGAACCTTTCAGTAGCAACTTTTCACTTCTTTCTATTAATATTCCTTAAGACAAAGTAAGACAAATAGCCTAGGCAGAAAACAGAATTTCTATTAGCAACGCTTACTAATAAAATCGGGAACAAAGAACTTTTACATTAAGAATGAACTATAAATTTTTCAGATCCTAACTTGGACCATTTATTATTTTTATTTAAGTACAGAGTGTACAGAATCTGAAGAAGGCACACATATGTACAAACGGCTCAGGAACCACGTATATAAATCCAGAGATTGAGTCCCTTTAGTGTTTCACGTATTTGTGCTCACGTAAGTCAATAAATTTTGAAGTTACGAGTTTCTAGAGCAACAAGACTTTGCCAACTCCTTCATAGTGAATATTTCATGTTTTGAAAAATATATAAGCAAAGCCAAATTGGGAGACATCTTACAAAATAACTGATTTATACTCTTCAAAAATGTCAAAGTCATGACAAAGACAGACTGGGGACTGTTGCAGACTGAAGAAAGCTGAAGAGATTTACTCCACGCATTATCTGGGACTTTCTGTTGCTTGAAAAGGACATTATTGGGAAAATTTGCAAAATTTGAATAAAGTAAACTAGATAATGCAGGAGAACCTCTATAAGTTGACCACCCCAGGGACTGTAACAAACTAGTTAACATGCAGAGGTGGCCAACACAAGGAACTCGGTCTACTGTGCTGATCTATACATGTGGTGCATGTGTGGTCTATGAAATCAGGTCAACTGAAGGAGGTGGGCAATGCAGGGAGGTGGTCACCTATAGAGGCTCCTCTGTAGTGTTATATCAGCACTAATGTTCTCACTCTGATGATTGCCTTGTGCTTATGTAAGAGGACGTCCTTGCTTTAGGAAATATACAATGAGGTATTTAAAGGGAAAGCAGCATCATGTCTACATCTTACCCTTCAGAAAAGAGTTCAGAAAAAATAAATTAATGCATATATACATGTATACATTGTACATGCAGAGAAAATGTAGGGACTGGTAAAGCAAATGTGGTATAATATAAAAATCTGGAGAATCTAAGTGATGGGTATATGGGAATTCTTTGTGGTATGCTTGCAAAGTCTCCATAAATCTGAAATTAAGTGAAAATAAAGAATAAATTAAAAACAGTTTAACATAAAAATATATAAGATTACATTTTCACTCCATGTGATCTTACATAGCTTTGAGCGGTACAGTTGGCCTTTGAACAATGCAGGGGTAGGGTCACTGACTCCTACACTAATGAAACTCTGTGTGTAACTTTGCCCCAAAACCTAACTGCTAATTTCCTACTATTAACTAGAAGCCTTACTGATAACATACACAGTTAATTAACACGTATTTCATATTATTTTGTATCATGTACTGTATTCTTATAATAAACTAAAGAAAAGTCAATGTCATTAAGAAAATGGTAAGAAAGAGAAAATGCATCTACTATTCGTGAAGTGGAAGGGGATCATCATCGAGGTTTTTATGCTTGCTGTCTTCACACTGGGTAGGTTGAGGAGGACGAAGAGGGTGGTCTTGTATCCTGGGTGGCAAAGGTGGGAGAAAATCCACATGTAAGTAGTTCAAACCTGTCTTTTTCAAGGGTCAACTGTATTTAATTAACAGGAACCTATCAAAGGATTAAGACTCTACTAGGACATTTTATCTTAAAAATATGTGAAAGGGAGCACATTTTGAGAAGGAAATATCTCGCAATAAGTTACAAAAAAACCCCTATGAATCACTACCTTCATGGCCTGATATCTGGAAAGAAACTTAGACTATGAACAGGTTTCTTATGTGTTAGCAATAAACATATTTTAAGAGCTAACATTTAAAAATACTAGTCCCTTTTACAGGAACAAGAGCTCTCCCCACTCCCTGTAGGCTGAACACAGGGATCCGTGGGGAGTTAATGGCAACAGCAACAACAAGACCCACTAATGCAAGACCCAGGACCCAAAAATGTTCCTGAACTGGGCCCTAGGCTTGGGTTCACTGGTTCTTTTGCTTTAAAAAAATGATTCTCCAGGAACATCTGAGCTCCTTACCCTCCTTTACACCCATTAGTGGATCATTCCCTCTGCAGAATGAGATTAACTCTCAGAATAGAGGGAAACAGTGCAAATGAACATATTAGGAACCAAGAGTCAAATAATGGCCCTAGAGTGTCTGCAAAATCCACTGGCATAACCAAAAACAGCAAATCTACTACAGATACCTTGCGTATTTAACATCAGTAATTTGGTGAGAAGCTAGTAATAACATGACTTTTTAAATGTCCTTAGTTTTTATACAAACTTGTAGAATAATGGGTTGGTCTCCTCATTGCTTTGGATAAAGTTCCCCAGAGTAAAATAAGGGAAACACATAATAAAATGTGAGCAATATGGCCACATTGCCAATTTATTTTTTCAATTTCAATCAAATTTCAAGAACAAGTGCTTCATTTTCCAACCTAAACATTTTACTAACATATATATTTGCATTTAATTTTTGAGTTAGGAAACTCCTCAGTACAAAACAAAGCAAAGTTCAAAGTTAATGCAAATGATGCTTTATGTCAGCCTTACTTGAGTAGCTCTAAAAGCCACATGAATTATCTAAATGTCTGGACACAAGCTTAAATTTTTAATATTCTCATCTAAAAAAATATGAAACCATTTTTCTTCTAACTTGACTTCATTGTCCTTTCTCAATGAGAACTCTACTCTCATTCAGTGTGAAGTTTATGACTTCAGCTCTCTGAGTTATATAAGCCCAAAAAGGTCAAAGTATTTTTTTAGAGAAGAAAGTGTGTTTTTTTCATCCTCACATGACTCAAATATGGCAAAAGTGGCCCAGTTGATGCTTTAAAAACACTCACTTCCCAGTTGCTTTGGACAGTTTTAACCTAAAAGAATGTAATTCATAACCTAAGATGAGACTTTTTTTAGTAGCATATTCTCAAAATACCTTGATTACATGTTTTATGGTAATATAGGTGACCATATATTAAACTTCCAATGTTTAAGAATTAAGCTGGGTTTGCTGGCTCATGCCTGTAATCCTAGCATTTGGGGAGGGCAAGGTGGGAGGACAACTTGAGGCCAAGAGTTCAAGAGCAGCCTGAGCAAAAGCAAGACCCCAGCTCTACAAAAAATAGAAAAATTATCTGGGCATGCTAGAGTTCATCTGTAGTCCCAGCTACTGGGGAGGCTGAAGTAGGAGGATCACTTGAATCCAGACATTTGAGGCTGCAGTGAGCTGTGATGATACCACTGTACTCTAGTCCTAGAATAATTGCAACTGAACTTGTCTCCTAGTGTTCCCTAACGCCATTTCCCCACCTCCTTGGATGCAATTGGGCAGGTTCCGTGGCTTTCTGGTTACTTAACAGGCAACAAAGGTTCCTCTGGTGACTCTAGTCCCCAAGTCTTAGTTTGTTAATAAAATGTTCAGTCCCGGACACTCACCAAATTCTCCAACTATGTTTAAAGTTGAGTTTCCTTCTCTGCTGCAGCCAGGCCTGATTCAGACTGAACAGCCACAGTGGCAAACATGCACGTGGTTGGCAGCTTGACTTCCTCACAAGCATTGTCCCCTCCCTTCCTACCACCCACAGCTCAACTCTGGCTGAGGCTCCAGATCTCTTGGGGATGGAGTGGGTAAGAAAGAAGGGTGAGGGCACCACTATGCTGTGAAACTGTCACGTGAAGGACATTCGCAACTGACTCATTCTCTCATGGGGCTGACTCATTCTCTTCAGTGGGTTCTTGGGTAATGAAGGAGCTCTTACTTATAATTTCCATGTCCTGGAAAAGGTATCATCTTTGACTTCGAGTTTACAATCTCCTCCTCAATCTCTGCAACCTGGTCATAGTTCTTCAGATCTTCCTGCCAAGGTCTCCTCACCCTTTTAGGTAAAACTTTATAGTCGAGACGTGGATAATCTCAACCTCTCTCTTTCTCTCCCCCCATACTTGCTCCAGAGAAACCATGGGGCATTTTTTTTTTTTTTGCAGTTTTTGGCTGGGGCTGGGTTTGAACCCGCCACCTCTGGCATATGGGGCCGGCACCCTACTCCTTTGAGCCATAGGCGCCACCCAAATTGGGCATTTTTTTCAAGACAAATCCTGAGTGTCTAGGCTGTCTCCCACCCAGTAACCAACACCTGTCAAAGCAAGCAACTAGTGTCAGGCCTATTGAAATATCTTTGCCTAGGCATGAAATGCCACTTTTAATTATGGAATTATTTCCCAAATGCTATGGTCTGAATGTTTGTGTCCTTCAAAATTTGTGCTGGAATTCCAACCCCCCTCTTGGGGATGATTAGGTCCTGGAGGCAGAGCCCTCATGAATGGGACTGATGCCCTTTTAAAAGAGACCAGTGAGAGTCCCTCACCTTTCCACCTTCTGAGGACTTGGCTGGAAGGTGCCATCTGTTAACCAGAAAGCAGCCCCCGGCAGACACCAAATCTGTGGGCACCATAGTCTCAGACTTTCCAGCCCTCAGAACTGTGAAAAATAAATTTCTGTTGTGTAAGTCACCCAGTTTCTGGTATGTTGTTAGAGCAACCCAAGCAGCCCAAGACACTGAGCTTACTCCAGGGTTACTTTTTCTTATTTCCAATTCGCCTTTTAAGGCTCCCCAGCAGCTTCAGTAGGCAGGAGATGGGGGATCAGTGAAGGCTTATAAAAACCTGCGCTCAGACAAGCCCTTTATAACCGCCACCGTGGTGGTCCAGAACTTGGGAGTAGGCAGCACCTACCATCTTATGAACTGTGCCAGAACTGACCGAATGTTTTATCGTCCTGTTCTTACTACTTTTGCGATACCTGTTGAGATAATTTAAAACATATTGGAATGTAACAAAGCCAGTGTTCGAAAAATGTGGTAGTAGGCATTCACTTTACCCTGTTCTGATACAGTATTTTTAGATGCAATATAACATGTACGAGCAAATCTAAAAGGAGGTAAAATACACATTACATTTACACACCCACATTAATGCACCTGAGGGTTTTCATCACAACACACAATTTTAGTCTTGCCATTAAAGGTGGCATATCTTTATGCCAGGTGTATGACTTCCCTCTTCAATTACCTCAGTGACCAAATGTGTTCACCTCCCTCCGTGGAACTCCATGGGACCATTTCAGAAGAATTCATAGGCCCCAAAACGGTACTAAATAAAGAATTTCCTTGCCACCAGAGATTTGGGGAATGAGCATAGAGCTCTGAAAACTACTTTACTCTTTATGTTTTTTTCTCACCTGTCTCCAATTTGTCTAGAAATAGCTAAATGTGGTCTACAAGTAACTGCAATAAAGTTAGTCCTAAGATTGATTATAACACAGCGTAATCTGGTTCTCTATAAAGTAAGTTAATATAAAGCTATTTACTTCCTTCCATAGATACTTATGTACTTATAATATTTAGTTTTCTCCACTTCTATTGTTAAAAAAATATATGATAGGGATAGCCTGTATTCTACCCAAACTGTTACGTGGAAATATTTATCCCTGAATATATCTCTCTGTCTTGCAAAGCCAATGGTATGATTCTCATACTCTCAGAACAAAATGGTCCTTGGGAATAATTTGTTCTGGATTACCTATTTGGGGTCATTAATGAATGACCACAAAGGAAGTGGCTTAAAACAAAAGTTTATTCTCTCACTGTTCTAGAGGCTGTAAATCCAAAATTAGCATCACCAGCCAAAACTGAGGTGTGGTCAGGGTGCTGCTTCTTGCAGGGGCTCGAGGGGACAGTCTGGTCCCCACCTCTTCTAGCTTCTGGCAGCTGCTGGCGCTCCATGGTATGTGGCTGCATCACCCTAATCTCTCCCTCTGTGATCATATTGTCTCCTCTTCCCTATGAAATTCCTTTCTGTCTCCCTCTCACGAGGACATTCATGATTACGTTTAGGATTAGCATGTTTAAAACCAAAAGAGGGTACTGAGACCAAAAGAAGAAATATTGCCCAAGAGTCACACAACTAGTTAGAAGTAAAGCCAACACAAGATTCCCAGTTGAGTGCAGTCCCCCTCATTGCCATGAATCCATAATGTTGTTTTCACTTTCTTAGTATTACAAAATACATCTGCACATACCTACCAGGATTTCAAAACTCGCACCATACGTATGTACTGATTTTGCATGTCAATCACTATCTTTCACTTTATTTTGAATCACTACATAGTATTCTATTACTCAGTTTAGCAAAATATTTATCACTGTTGTTGAAACCACAAAGGGGTTTTGTCCTACTTCCAGTTACCCATTGCACAAAGATCTAATTATGGAGACAATGAGGATTGCCAAGAAAGAATGGTATATGTACACCATGGAATACTATGCAGCCATAAAGAAAGATGGAGACTTTACATCTTACATGTTCACATGGATGGAGCTGGAAAGTGTTCTTCTTAGCAAAGTGTCACAGGAATGGAAGAAAAAGTATCCAATGTACACAGCCCTATTATGAAATTAATTTATAGCTTTCATATGAAATCTATAACCTAATAACAACCTAAGATTATGGGGAGGGGACAAGGAGAAGGGAGGAGGGAGTGGCTGGGACTACAGGTGCCCCCACTATGCCTGGCTAGTTTTCTATTTTTAGTAGAGATGGGGTTTCAGTGTTGCTCAGACTGGTCTGAGACTCCTGAGCTCAAGCGATCCATCTGCCTCAGTCTCTCAGAGTGCTGGGATTACAACTGTGAGCCATCAGGCGCAGCCCATACTTGTATATTGAACAGTTTAGGTGCTTGGAGGGATTCAAGTGATTGGAGGGATCACTTCTATGGTTTATCTTACAAGGGTACAAGTGAATCTTTCTAAGAGTAGAATATGAACGTCTTAACACAATAACTAAGAAAGTGACATGAAGGCTATGTTAACCAGTTTGATGAAAATATTTCAAATTGTATATGAAAACACCACACTGTACCCCAGAATTGCATTAATGTACATAGTTATCATTTAATAAAAAAAAGAAAGGAATTTTTAATATGACAGACATCTCATCAGAAGACCTATAGAAGCTGCCTCAAATCTGACTCTCAGACTAGGAGCGATTAGGGGCTTTTAAAGACCCTATGCGCCCTGGGGCAGGTCATGGTATTATTGACAAAGGACAGGTTGTGAGGGATGGTGAATCTTAGCTTCAGGAAATCTGCCCAGGGGCCTTCAGAACCTCAGCTCCTTTGTCTGCAAAAAATCCACCATTTCTGGGAAACAAATGAAATAGTCAAGTAGTTATTTAAAAGAGAGGATTATAAAAATCATACAAGGGTCAAGAAATTTGTTCATCACCATTCCCATGTTGTTGACAATTTAGATTGTTTCTTGGTAATTTTGGCAATGAATATTTGTGTGCTGCAATGAATATTCCTGTACATCTCTGCATTTTTTATATATTTCTGATTGATTTCTAATGACAAAATCTTAGAAATGAAATTGCAGAGTGACAGACTATGTATATTTTTGAGGTTGTAAAACAAACTGCCTTCCAGAAAGAACAAACACCCCCAGCACTTATAAGGGACCCAACACCCTTATAACAGGAGTTGGCGTTCTTCTTTAAACTTATCTGAAAATTAAACATGGCATCTTGGTATTGTTTAATTTGAAGTTGACTAATATTTAGCCATTTGTAGGTATTATTTGGTGCACTGCCTACTTATTTTTTGTCTATTTTTCTTGGAATTTATCTTTTCTTTTTTTTTTTGGAATTTATCTTTTCAATATTGATTTATGAAGGTTCTTAAATAAGTATATTAATCCCTCAGTATATAAATTGCAAGTAGGATTTTTTCCAGTTTATTCAATTTTTAACTTTTTTTAATTTGTCAAATTTTTCTGGATAATATTCATTTGTTTCTTAATAACATTTATTGCATTATGCTTTCATCTGACATAATGAATATTAAAATGTTTCTTGGTCAAATGTATCATTCTCTCTCTTATGGTGCCCACAGTTGTATGTGGTGCTCATATTTCTTAAAAAGAGAGTGGCACAATATGTCTTGAAAATCAACAGGGAGAAGCTTGCTCCCTCTATCAGGGCAGGGCATATAGGCCAATCCACTCAGTCACTAAAACCTCCAAAATGAATTAGAACACTACTTAACAGAACTGGCTGTACACAGCCTCTACCTTGGACTCTCGGTAGAAAGCAGCTTCTGATTCAGTAGTTCTGCGGTGGGGCCTGAGCCTGGGAATGGTAAATTGTGCAGTGTCAAAGGTGACCATCAGCATCACCAAGTTCAGTCCTATTTGGAAACACAGAATTCCAAAGAGATGCCGTAGAACCCTCACCAGCAATAAGGGGTTTCTGAGAGGTAGCCCAGGGCGCTCCACTACTGCTCCAAATAATTCAAATTTTATCTGTTTCTTCAGAAGCTAGTACATGTTCCTCTCTTTTACTGTGATTAAAAACTAAGATATGCCTTCCTAAGAGAATTTCAAGTGTACAGGACAGCATCCTGAGGCACAGTGTGCTACAGATCTTTAGAATGTACTCAGCCTGTGAGGCTGAAACACTCTACCCACTGAGCCACAAGGAAGGGGGAAATAGTGGGCTGTTTAGAACTGTTTCTCAGGGAAACAAACATCTCAAGAGCAATACACTTGCTTACAAAAGCCACTAGATGGCCTTCACCTTCTTTTTGCCCTCACTGTCTTGACTTGTCAAAAGAACTCCACATGGCTCAGTGTCCATAGCACAATGGTTAAGGCACCAGCCACATATAGTGAGGCTGGTGAGTTCGAACCCAGCCCAGGCCAGCTAAACAACAATGACAGCTGCAACAAATAATAGCCAGGCATTGTGGCAGGCACCTGTAGTCCCAGCTACTAGGGAAGCTGAGGCAAGAAAATCTCTAAGCCCAGGAGTTTGAGGTTGCGGAGAGCTGTGACGCTACAGCACTCTACCAAGAGCAACATAGTGAGACTGTCTCAAATTTAAAAAAAAAAAAAAACTCCATAAATGTTGGCTGAATGAATTAAGTCCCTTGTCAAAGACAACAAAGCTCATTAGTGGCCAAGCCAGAACTAGGACCTAGGTCTCTAAAGTCTCCAGCCAGTGGCACTGCTGCCCCTGTCACACTGCCTACAGTTTGTATGGCCTGCTGTATGGGAAAATAGGTGTACATTTTGAGAGAAATATATTCAGTTAATGTTTGGCCATGGGTGGCTGCCTTGGCTTTTCCCAAAACTAGCCTTGAGTTGACATGGAACTGAGGGTCCCCTCTCCTAGGTGGCTGAATTTGGAGAGAAGTGGCTATGGTTAACACTTGAGAGGATCCCAGGAATCTAAGGGATTCCTGTCTATTATAAGCTTTTGTTCTTTTAGTATAATAATTACATCACCAGAAGTCCCTTTTTCTTTTCTTTTTTTTTTTGAGACTGAGCCTCAAGCTGTCACAGTGGGTAGAGTGCCGTGGCATCACAAATCACAGCAACCTCCAACTCCTGAGTTTAAGCAATTCTCTTGCCTCAGCCTTCCAAGTAGCTGGGACTACAGGTGCCCACCACAACACCTGGCTATTTTTTGGTTGTATTTGTCATTGTTTGGCAGACCCAGGCTGAATTCGAACCTGCCGACTGTGGTGTATGTGGCCTTAGCCACTTGAGCTACAGGCACCCAGCCAGAAGTCCCTTTTTCTAATGCACACACTCCTGGGTAGATCAATTCATTCAGTCATTAAAACCCCCAAAATAAATTACAAAATTGGCTATACTGAGCCTTCACCCTGGGCTCTTGGTAGAAAGCGGCTTCTAACTCAGTTGTTCCGGGGAGAGGTCTGGGGTCTAGATGTGTGCATTTCTAACAAGCTCTCCAGTGTGATGCTGCTGGGTTGAGGGTCACACTTTGAGTGTCTGCTGTAAAATAAGCAAGTAAGACTCCAGAAAAGACTGAGAGGGAATAGAACACGAAATCTAAATGTGGTAACAATGAGACATCAGCATGAGCTCCGGACTCAGAAAGACCAGGACTTGGAGGGCATTCCTGTGGTGGGAAGCTCTCCAAGTCTTCATGGAAGACCTTGAATATGGTCGAAAGCCACAAAAGAAAGGCGGGAAAGATGCCTAGTAATGGGATTGCAATATCAAATGGAAGATCTATCTTGAATTCTTTGAGGATTCTCCATATTTCTTTCCAAAAAGACTGTATTCGTTTGCAGTCCTACCAACAGTGTAAAAGTGTTCCCCTTTCTCCATATCCACTCCAGCATCTGCAACTTTGGGACTTTGTGACATAGGCTAATCTTACTGGGATTAGGTGATAATTCAGGGTGGTTTTGATTTGCATTTCTCTGATGATTAGGGATGATGAGCATTTTTTCATCTGTCTTCAACTGTGGTATGTATATACCATGAAATACTTACTAGTCAGCCATAAAAAAAGATGGAGACCTTACATCTTTTCTATTAACTTGGATGGAGTTGAAACACATTTTTATAGTAAAATATCATAAGAATGGAAAACCAAGTATCTGATGTACTCAACACCTAATATGAAGCCAGTAGGCAATCTAATACATGCCCACGCAAGAGAAAAGCTCAAAATTCAATTCAAGGTGGGAAGAGGAGGAAAGAGGGAGAGGAGCAGAAAGGGGGGGGGATGGGTGTGTTCCCACTTAATGAGCACAATGTGGGGGTCTATGGTCCCGGGGGCAGGAAACAACTACAACAGGGACTATACCTAACAAATGCAAACGTTGTAACCTGATTATACCTTCAAATTAATCTGAAATAATTTTTTCTAAAAAAAGGCAGGGCCAAATACTGTTTTGCTGGAAGCTGCTTGGGCTTAAGAAAACTACCCGCCTGGGTTCAGCAAAGGGAATAGGTGAGTCTTATAATGAACCATCTATATGCCTAGCACCCACCTGGGCATCGACAAGCACCAGGAGTCCTGGGTTGTTTACTAAGATGCACTTAGCAGCCTCCCCTGATTTTCCAGTGAACACCTCACTGAGGTAGGTGACTAAGCGGTAAGTGCGCACTGGAGTCACACCTAGCTCCATGGTGGCAGCAATATTATCCGATTGGAGATGATCCTCATAAAGGCTGTGGGACAGGAGCATTTGCTAAGGCGGTTTCAGTGAGACTTTCACAAAGCTCCTTAAGCAGTTTGCCTCATAGCAGGCAATATCCAGCCTTCCTCCCTCTGTGGCGTTGTGTGGGGGCTCGGAGCTCCATTAGCCTCAGCTTAATTTTTACCAGATCCCTGATGAGCATACTTAGAAGTAATTTTTTTAATTGCCTATTTTTTTTATATATTTTGTACTTTTCTTTCTTCTTCTTTTCTCTCTCTCTCTTTTTTAATTTACACAAATACTGTTGCACAAGGGGGATGAGTCGTGGGTGAAGTTTGAAGTTTTTGTTTGGTAGGAGGTTTTTAAGGTGTGATGGTAACAGATACTTTTATCTTTTTTAAACTATAGAATTTTCTTTCCTGATGAGGGATAATATCTTTGTTTAACAACATAAAGAAAAACCAGCCCTAAATATATTTTTCAGACACTATTGCATATGTTAAACTGTATCATTCATTTAATTTCTAGAAACGGTAGATTTTACATTCATATTTTTATGCTCATCTGAAAAACATCTGTTATTGAAAATAAAACAGATGCTTTCAGTATTATTTGTCAGTCACAGGCTTGAGACATATCAGAGCCAAGTTCGTTTTTAAACTTCCAGAGTTTTGTCGACTCTACTTTGCCCCTGTAAACCTTTCTTGGAGATCCAGTATTGGTCAACAGAGGTGTTTCAATTAGTCAGTATTTGGCCCTCCTCTTCAAAAAAAAAAAAACAAGTGTTTTTCCAGCATTCAGTAAGTTGTGCATCCCTGACTCTGATCTACACGTGCCATGTTGAGAAGTCTTCCTACTTCTGTTATATCACTGAAAAGTTAATGCTATTTTAAAATGTCCCTTGTCACAGCCCCGATTCTCCCGAGGAACATATTCCTTTCCATGGAAGGGACATTTTTGCAACTTAATATCTTATATTTGATTACCATTGGTACATATTTAAGTGTTGTCTTGCTCATCTTGTTTATTACATATATGTATTAAAAACTAATAAAAGCAAAATAATACAAAAAATGAGCATTTCATTTTGGCATCCTCTCGACAACAAAACCCTGCAGATGTTTGGCTGCCTGTGATATATTTTGGAGGATGGAATTTGCAAGTGTTATAATTAAGCAATACCATTAAGTCACCCGAGAGTAAATTAGAAGCTAAACTGGTGCTGTGTGCTCAGGAACCCAAGATTATGGGCTGAGATCTCTATTCAGTGTATAAAGGCAGCTCCCTTCAAATTGATTCTGAAATAAAAGGTGTTATTTCTATTCCCCACCCCCAAAATACATAAGTGTATTAAACATGCCCCTAATATTGATTTGGCATGCCAGTTGTAATCTTAAATTGTAGGGGGAAAATGTTTTTTGTAAATAGAGCTATTTCTATTTCGCTACCACTGTTTCCTGCTGTAATGGGCAAGAGAAATGTATAGGTCTGGATAATTTCCAAGAATTTGGCTGGGTTCCATTGACTCAGTAGTGGTTAAAGAAAGGAAAAGGAAAAGAAAGGGGAGGAGGGAAGAGCCCTAGTATATATTGTCGCAATTAGAATTGAATAAAGGTAATGTTGCCTCTTGGAGTGCTCCTTGTGTAATACTATCTGGAGAGAGACAATCCAATCCCAGCTATCAAAAATACAAATTGTCAGTAATCCGAATAAGACACTGATACAATAGTTGTCACCAAAGACAGTATAAGCAACCAATAATCCAATATACTGAGAATATTAACAATTAAAAGCATGTCAAATTACCTAATAAAAAATAAAATAAAATAAAAATAAAAAATTACCTAATAAAGTTAAAAGATATAATCTTGGACATGCCCTCATACGAAGCACCTCTTCAAAGACAGTTTAAGTTGACCCGACTAAGACATGATTGTTATGTAGCCCTTGCTGTTCACAGTAGGGTCTTTGGAAGAGTAACATGAGCGTAGTCCAGAAGCTTATTGGAAATGCAGGAATTTAGGCCCCACCCAAGGCCTACCTAATCAAAATCTACATTTTACCCAGATTCCCCAGTGACTGTGCAGATTTCAGTGATCTAGACTCTTTGATCCACCCTGCTTTTGGGTCCCTAAGCCAACTAGAGTTCACAGAGCCGTTTAATCACTGAACAGAGGTGACCCCACTGCATCCTTTGTCTACCCCGCCGTGTCTCGAGCCCTCCCTTGAGGTTGGCCTGGCCGATCTCCTAAAAGACTACTTCTTTTCACCAGCTTTCCAGAACTCTTCACAAGCACCCACCGGTCTGGAGGATTGAATATCCTCTCTTCAGAAGAGCTGCTTTCACCGAGCTTCTTAGAGAAACATTGACAAAATACTGATGCTATAAACATTTTCGGTTTCATCCTTGGACTAATCATTTTGGCATCTGAATTGTTGTTAGACTAACTGCTTTTCTCCTCAGACCTGTCATATGTGTCCCCGTTCTCACACTCTGCTGCAATGTGGCAGCCCAAGTTTATGTTTTCTCTTCTTTCAGTTCAATTTTCCAAGTTTATGATGTTTTCTCTTCTTTCAGTTTTTCTTCCACACACACTCCTCTGCTTTTCTTCCTCATTAGTCTAGTTTTAATCCACGCTGATCGGACGGTCTTTGTGCAAAGGGAAACTCTTAGAAAAGTAACATTTGTCCTCTATATACCTGGGTGGCCAATTCGGAGTGTGTCTTCCCCAGAATGGTTCCATAGGCTTTCTTCCAAGTTCTCCTCAGGCTCCCGATTTGCACTTGATCTTATCAATGGACATGTAAGTGTTTCCCATTCTTTGTGATTTTGTCACAGAAGTTGTAAAGGATATCAATTCCTTGGAAAACAAAAATTCAAACCTAGCTAGATGAGGTCCATTGTATTATACACATAAAGATACCAAACACTGAATTACAGCACAGTCCAATCAACACTATGGTAACTAGTATATCAACCAGGTCAGAGTCGGCTTCATACCTGAGGCAGCCTCTGCAGCTTCTTCCCTTCCTATCCCCAAACGTATTTGCTATTCAGTCGCCATCAGGATTATGTTTCATACAAGATTTCACTATGCTGGGTTTGCTTTTATTTCTACCTGGCAATTTCCGTATAACTGTGACTTCCACAATCTCAAGGTCACATATCACTTAAGAAAATAAGAGCCATTGCCAGGTCATGGAAGAAGCCCAAGTGCCCATTGATCCACGAATGGATCAACAAACTGTAGTGTATGTATATCATGGAATACCATGCAGCCATAAAGAAGATGGAGACTTTAGGTCCTTCTTGTTCACATGGATTTAGCTGGAAAATGATCTTCTTAGCAAAGTATCACAGGAATGGAAGAAAAAGTATCCAATGAACACACCCCTATTATGAAATTAATTTATAGCTTTCATTTGAAAGGTATAATCTAATAACAGCCTAAGAATATGGTAAGGGGGGAGGGAGAGGTGAGGGGGAATGGGTGGAGGAAGGGGGCTTAGAGGGATCACTTCTCTGGTTTATCTTACAAAGGTACAAGTGAGTCTTGCTAAGAGTAGAATATAAACATTTTAACACAATAAGAAAATTACACGAAGGCTATGTTAAACAGTTTGATGGAAATGTTTCAAATTGTATGTGAAAAAATCACATTGTACCCTAGAAGTGCATTAATGCACATAGTTACCATTCAATAAAAAAAAGAAAGTAACATTCACATTGTCATATAAGAGTATGAATATTATAGAATGCTTTGATACTGAGGTTCAGTATAGAGTCATCAATTAACTTATTAATTTTTTCTAAAGTCTCAAAAAATAGACAACTAATATTATTAAAATAAATAAAAGATAATTTCAAAAGACAGATCATGCCAAAGCTTATAGACAATAGAAAAAGAGGAAATACTTCAAAATCATTCTGCTTAATCTGGATATAGGTACTTTTGAAATTAGAAAAAATGTATTATGATAAAGGGGAAATTACAATCATAATTCACTTTTACATGAGGATGCAATATCCTGTTATCCTAAACAACATATTAATAAGTTGAAGTAAAAATTAATGTTTAAGTGATGTACTTTAGTCAAAATTGAGTCAAATTTATGTGAAAATTAGTCACTATTTTCTTTTTTATTTCCTTGTCTTTACAACCTCACCGCTCCCTCCTTCTCTGTCTGCTCACCCCTTCCCCCATGCCCCACCATGTCATTAATTGTCATTAGCTGTCCTCATATCAAAGTTGAATATATAGGATTCATATTTCTCCATTTCTGTGATGCTTCACTAAGGATCATGTGTTCCACCTCCATCCAGGTTAGTACAAATGCTGCAAAATCTCCATTTTTTTAATAGCTGAATAATATTCTTTGGCATACATATACAATAGCTTTCTAATCCATTCCTGGCTTTAAGGGCATTTAGGCTGTTTGCACATTTTAGTGACTGTACATGCAATAAAAAGCCTAGTACAAGTATCTTTATAATAAAAGGTTTTTTTTCCCCTGCTGGATAGATGCCAAGTAATGGGATTGCAGGATCAAATGGGATGTCTAGGTTGAGTTCAAAGGTATATGTTAATTAAAGACACTATAGCCCCAAAGAAAATGAAATACTTAGGAATATACCTAACAAGAGGTTAAGGACCTCTATAAAGAAAATTATGAAACCTTAAGAAAGGAAGTAGCTGAGGACTTTAACAAATGGAAGAACATACCATGCTCATGACTGGGAAGAATCAAGATTTTTATAATGTCTATACTTCCCAGGGCAATTTGTTTCTGTTTTTAAAAATTGACACCTTATTTATAATAAAGATATTTATTTTTTGGCCTTTGTGGTAGCTCTCTTTGGTTGTGGGTTTTTTTGTTGATGTTATTACTCAATTTTTTAATGTCTTCATTTATTGAGTATTATTTTATCTTATTTTTTATTAAATAATATCTGTGTGCATTAATGCAATCATGGGGTACAGTGTGGTGTTATCATATAAATTTGAAATATTTTCATCAAACTGGTTAACATAGCCTTCATGTCATTTTCTTAGTTACTGTGTTAAGACATTTATATTCTGCTTTTAGAAAGAGTCACTTGTACACTTGTAAGATAAACCATAAAGGTGATCCCACCAATGACCCTCCCTCCACCCATCCACCGCCTTCCCCTCCCTAACCTCCCTCCCCATATTGTTAGACTATAGTTAGGTTATAGCTTTCCTATGAAAGATATAAATTAGTTTCATAATAGGACTGAGTACATTGCATACTTCTTCCTCCATTCTTGAGATACTTTGCTGGGAAGAACATTTTCCAGCTCCATCCATGTAAACATGAAGGAGGTAAAGTCTCCATCTTTCATTAGGACTGCATAATATTCCATGGTGTACATATACCACAATTTGTTGATCTATTTGTGGGTCGATGGGTACTTGGACTTCTTCTAGATATATACGTAAGAAGGGGATTGTAGGATCAAATGGCAGGTCTATTTCTAGTTCTCTAAGTGTTATCCAGATGACTTTCAAACGGGAACATATTAGTTTGCATTTGCACCAGCAGTGTAGAAGTGTTCCCTCTTCTCCACATCCAAGCCATCAACTCCGGTTTGGGGATTTTGTGATATGGGCTAATCTTACTGGAGTTAGGTGATATCTCAAAGTAGTTTTGATTTGCATTTCTCTGATGATTAAGGATGGTGAGCATTTTTTCATATATCTGTAGGCCATGCACCTATCTTCTTCAGAGAAATTTCTCTTCAATCCCTTGCCCACCCTGAGATTGGATCACTTGTTCTCTTTTTGCTAATACCTTTGAGTTCTCTGTGCATTCTGGTTGTTAAACCTTTCTTAGAGACATAAATTGCAAATATCTTCTCCCATTCTGAGGGTTGTCTACTTGCTTTAGTTACTGTGTTCTTGGCTGTGCAGAAACTTTTTAGTTTTATCAGGTCTCAGTAGTGTATTTTTGATGGTGCTTCAATTTCCTGGGATTTCCTCTTCATAAAATGTCCACCCAGGCTGATTTCTTCAAGTGTTTTCCCTACACTTTCTTTGAGTATTTTTTAGTTTCACGTCCTAAGTTTAAATCTTTATTCCAGTGAGAGTCTATCTTAGTTAGTGGTGAAAGGTGTGGGTCCAATTTCAGTCTTCTACAGGTCACCAGCCAATTTGCCCAGCACCATTTGTTAAATAGGGAATCTTTTCCCCACTCAATGTTTTTAACTGGCTTGTCAACAATGAGATAATGGTAAGGAGGTGGATTCATCTCTTGGTTCTCTATTCTGTTCCATACATCCACCTCTCTATTTTTGTGCCAGTACCATGCTGTTTTGATCACTATTGATTTATAGTGTAGTCTGAGGACTGGTAGCATGATTCCTCCTGATTTGTTTTTATCACTGAGTAATGTCTTTCAGATTTTTTCTGATTCCATATAAAGTGAAGTATTATTTTTTCAAGATCTTTTTTTTTTTTTTTGAGACAGAGCCTCAAGCTATCCCCCTGGGTAGAGTGCCATGGCATCACAGCTCATAGCAACCTCCAACTCCTGGGCTCAAGTGAGTCTCCTGCCTCTGCCTCCCAAGTAGCTGGAACCACAGGCGCCCGCCACAGCGCCTGGTCATTTTTTGGTTGCAGTCATCATTGTTGTTTGGTGAGCCTGGGCTGGGGATTCGAACCAACCACCTTAGGTGTACGTGGCTAGCACCTTAGCCACAGGTGCCGAGCCCAAGATCTTTAAAGTATGACAGTAGTGTTTTAATAGGGATTGCATCAAAATTATCTATTGCTTTGGGTAGCATGGATATTTTAACAATGTTTATTCTTCCCAGCCATGAGCATGGTATGTATATCCATTTGTTAACATTTTCAGCTATTTCTTTTCTTAGAGTTTCATAATTCTCTTTATGGAGATCTTTCACATTTTTGTTCAATAAACTCCCAAGTATTTCATTCTCTTTTGCACTACTGTGCATGGAATGGAGTCTTTGACTATTTTTTCAGCTTGGGTACTGTTGGTATATATAAGGGTACATATTTATGAGTGTTGATTTTGTAACCTGAAATGCTGCTGTATTAATTGATTACTTTTAGAAGTTTTGTAGGAGAATCCCTGGTGTTTTCTAGATATACCCTCATATCATCTGCAAAGAGTGAAAGTTTAGTCTCTTCTGACTCTATATGAATCATCTTTTCTTCCCTAATTGCAATGGCTGAAACTTCCAGTACAATGTTAAAGTGCAAAGGAGACAATGGGCAACCTCATCCCGTTCCCGATCTGAATGGAAATGATTTCAACTTAACTCCATTCAATACAATATTGGCTGTGGGTTTACTTTAGATGGCCTCTATCAGTTCAAGAAATGTCCCTTCCATATCAATTTTCTTAAGTGTTCTGATCATGAAGGATCCTGGATATAATCAAAAGCTATTTCTGCTTCAATTGAGAGAATCGTATGGTCTTTGTTTTTTCATTTGTTTATGTGATGAATTGTATTTATAGATTTATGTATGTTGAACCATCCTTGAGTTCCTGGGATAAATACCACTTGGTCGTGGTGTATAATTTGTTTGAGGTGTTGCTGAATTCCGTTTATTAGGGTCTTGTTGAATATTTTCACATCAATATTCATTAGTGATATTGGTCTATAATTTTCTTTTATTTTTTAAAAATTATATAATAGTTGTGCACATTAATGCTATCATGGGGGTACAGTGTGTTGTTTCCATATACAATTTGAAATATTCTCTACAATTGGCCAACATAACCTTCGTGTCATTCTCATAGTTGATGTGTTAAGACATTTATATTCGTCATTTAGAAAGATTCATGTGTACCCTAATAGGATAGATCACAGGCGTGATCCCAACAATCGCCCTCCCTTCACCCATCCTCCCTTTTTCCCTCCCCTCCCTCTTCCCTTTCCCCGTATTCCTGGGCCAAAATTGGGTTATAGCTTTCCTATGATAGCTAACTATTAGTTTCATAATAGGGTTGAGTACATTGGATACTTTTTCTTCCATTCTTGAGATACTTTGCTAAGAAGGATATTTTCCAGCTCCATCCATGTAAACATGATGAAGTAAAGTCTCCATCTTTCTTTATGGCTGCATAGTATTCCATTGTGTACATATGCCACAATTTATTGATCCATTCATGGCTCATTTGGCACTTGGGCTTTTTCCTTGTCCTAGCAATTGTGAATTGGGCTGCAATGAACATTGTGGTACAAATATCTGTATTGTAGTGTGACTTTTGTTCTTCTTAATATATACCTAGCATAGGAATTATAGGATCAAATAGCAGATCTACTTTTACTTCCCTACGTGTTTTCCAGATGACTTTCCAAAAGAGGCGTATTAGTTTGAAGTCCCACCAGCGTTGTAGAAGTGTTCCCTTTTCAACACAACCCCACCAGCATCTGTCATTTTGAGATTTTTTGATATGGGCTAATCTTACTGGTGTTAGATGATATACTGGATTGACACCTGTCACCACTAACTAAGATAGACTCTCAGCGGATTAAAGATTTAAACTTAAGACAGAAAAGATATTTTCTGGTTATGTTTCTGACAGAGTTTTAATAACCAAAATCCACAAAAACTCAAATGCATTAGTAAAAGAGTACAAGTGATCCCATCTCAGGGAGGGCAAGGGACTTGAAGAGAAACTTCTCTGAACAAGACGGATGCATGGCCTATAGACGTAGGAAAAAATGCTCACCATCATTAGTCATCAGAGAAATGCAAATCAAAACTTACTTTGAGATATTATCTAACACCAATTATCTTTTCTTGTTTGGTCTTTTTCTGGTTTGGGGATCGAGGTGATATTTGCTTCATGGAATGTGTTGGGTAGTATTCCACCTTTTTCTATATTTTTTTAAAAGTTTGAGCAATATAGGTACTAGTTCCTCTTTAAAAGTTTCGTAGAAGTATTACATGAAGCCATCTTCAAATCATAGATATTGATAACTGAGATCTCATTTTCTCTTTAGGAATATTGTGTATAGTTGATGCTATTTCAGAACTTGATATAGGCTTATTCAAAATTTCTACTCCATTCTGGTTAAGTCTTGGGAGGTGGCATGCTTCCAAATATTGGTTGATTTCATTCAGATTTTCATATTTCTTGGAATAAAGTTTCTTGTAATTTTCATTAAGCATTTTTTTAATTTCTAAGGGGTCTGTTGTTATTTCATCTTTACCATTTCTGATTGATGAGATTAGAGATTTTACTCTTTTTTTCCTCTTTCAGTTCACCAAAGGTTTATCTATTTTATTGACCTTTTAAGAAACCGAACTTTTTGATTTCTTGATCTGTTGTATAATCCTGTTGTATAATCCTTTTGTTTTCAATTTTGTTCACTTCTGCTCTATTTTTGGTTATTAGTTTTCTTCTGCTGGATTTGGGATTAGAATTTTCTTCCTTTTCCAGTTGGTTGAGATGTCCCATTCAGCTGTTAACTTCCTCTTTCTGCTCTCTTGAGGAAGGCTTGCAGTGCTATAAATTTCCCTCTTAGGACTGCCTTTGCAGTATCCCAGAGGTTCTGATAACTCATATCTTCATTATCATTTTGTTCTAAAATTTTTCAATTTCCTTCTTGATCTCATCTCTGACCCACCTATCATTCAGGATGAGGTTATTTAGCTTCCATGTTTTTGTATGAGTCTGCAGATTCCTGTTGTTACTGAGTTCAATTTTTATTCCATGATGGTCTGAGAAGATGCATGGAATAATTTCTATTCTTTTACATTTTCTGAGGTTAAACTTGTGACCTAAAATGTTGTTGAATTTTGGAGTATATTCCAGGGACAGATGAGAAAAATGTGTATTCAGTTTTGTTAGGATGAAATGTTCTGTAGATATCCATTAAATCCAAAGGTTGAATGGTTAAGTTTAAATCTATAATTTCTTTGCTAAACTTTTTGTTGGAGGATCTGTGCAACACAGCTAAAGGAATGTTAAAACCTCTGAGTATGACTGAGCTGGGAGAGATCAAGTTACTCATGCCTGTTAGAATATCTCTTGTAAATTGAGGTACATTCTGTTTGGGTGCATAGATATTGATAACTGAGATCTCATTAAATTGAATATTACCCTTAACAAATATAAAGTTGCTATTTTTATCTTTGCTTAGTTTTCTTGGTTTAAAACATATTGTATTTGAAAATAAAGTAGCAACACCTGCTTTTTTCTGCTTTCCATTTGCCTGGAATATAGATGACCATCCCTTCATCTTAAGTCTATAGGTAAAATGAGATTCTTGTATACAGCAGATGTCTGGTCTGAGTTTCTATATCCAATCAGCCAATCTGTGCCTCTTTAGAGGACAATTTAAGCCATTCACATTGATAGAAATTATTGATAAGCCTGGTAATATTTTGGGCATCAAGTTGCTCCAAAGTCCAGTAGACATTTTAAAACCTTTTGCCATTGTGGAAGTTGGAATTTGATCAAAACTTTCTGTGTGAGTTTACTTTTGTGGTGAAGGATTGCATTGGTCATTATGGAAGATAGCTCTGAGAATTTCCTGGAGAGCTGGTTTAGTTATGGCAAATTTCTTCAACATGTGGATGTCATTAAAGTATTTAATTTCTACATCATAGATGAAATTCATCTTATCTTGATACAGGATCCTGGGTTGAAAGTTGTTTTGTTTTAGGATTTAAAAGTTGATGACCACCCTCTTCTAGCCTGAAAGGTTTCAGCAGATAGATCTGTGGTCATTCTAATTTTCTTCCCCTTGTAAGTTATGGTTTTCTTATGTCTGGCTGCTTTTAGAATTTTCTACTTCATATTAACTTAGGTGAATTTAATTATGATGTGCTCAGGTTGATTCATAGTGGGGTTCTGAAAACTATCTGCTATGTGAATCTCAGAATTTCTTGGCACATCTGGAAAGTTCTCTTGCATAATTTCATGAAGAAGAGTCTCTGTGTTTTTTTTTTTAAAGCAAGTTCATTGCCTTTAGGGATTCCTATAAGGTGAATATTAGTTTTCTTCAAATTATTCCAGAGCTGTCTGAGAGAATAATCGGGTTTTGCTTGCCATTTCTCTTTGTCTTTGAGTGCTTGGGCACATTCAAAAGCTGTGTCTTCAATGTCAGAGATCCATTCTTCTGCCTACTCCACTCTATTAGTGAGGGATTCTACTGAATTTTTTAGATTCTTGAGGGTTGCAAACTCTTGCCTCAATACATCAAAATCTTTGGTTATTTTATCTTTGAAATTGTTGAATTCTTGAGATATCTTTTGAATAATTCTTTGAAATTATAATTCCCTACTTTCCTCCATTCTGTTGATCTTATTTGCTATCCAGACTCTGAATTCGATTTCTGACATCTCAGCCATCTGTTTATGGATAGGGTCTTCAGTTGCATCTTCTATGTCCTTCCTTGGGGTCATTGATCTATTCTGGTTATTCATGTTACTGGAGTTTCTCTGCTGATTTTTCCCCATGATTAATTTATACCATTTGGCTTTTCTCTTAGGCCTTTACCAAGGACCCATTCAGTGCTAAGGCCTGAGAAACTGGGGGCTTCCTTGGTTTGTTTTGGTGGGCCTAAGTTGCTCTGCCTTCTTTTCAGCTGGTTTCTGTTCTACCCTAGTAAGTCAGTTACTCTGGGTTGAAGTCTCAGCTGTGGAGAAATACCAGCAATTAAGTCACCCTTCCCCCCAGAGACAACAATTGGAAAATGAAAATCACACCTTCCCACAACCACTCATCTATAGTAGCACTTTGGATAGTCCTCAGGTTATTGGCTCAGTCCAAGAGGTCCAAATCAATCGACCAGTCAGCACTGGTCTCAGGTGGGGGATTTCAAAGAGTCTCTGGAAACTAGATAGCAGGAGTCTGCTGTCAGCTCAGGTATGACTACTTCCAGTGCTCCATGAGGTCAGAAGGACCAACTCGACAAATAAATTAGTCTGGCAAATTTGATGCCTCTTCCCCCACCTTGCACATCTGTCACACCCAGTCATGGGTAACCCCAGTGGGGCTGGGGCAGTGACCCAGTTCCCCCAATGAGCAAATTCCCCAGGGCTTTATGCCTGCCTAAGTCAGAAAGAGATCTATGCCTCCTCAGTGAGGTCTCTGTTCTTGGCCACTATCCAAAAGGGGGTGGTGAGGCCTGACAACCTTGAATGCTTAATGGTGACAGGGCCGTTCACTCAGTTCCAGCCTGCCCTTGATTGATCTTGCTGCCAGAACAGCACGTCTTCACAGAGTTTGTTTCTGTCCTCATTGTCAGATGCTGCTTGAGGTGACAGAAACCATGACTCTGTTCTGGGCAGTGGTTAGCAGTTGGAGCTCACACTGAGGTCTCAATTCCTGCGTCTGCCTGCCGACCTTTGTCTCTGCTAAGATGCCCTGGGGGTCAGGTGAGTCTCAGCCTCAGTAATGTGGAGCTCTGACACAGTCCCTCCTTGGAAGTCTGCCTGCTGTGTGCATGTATTCTAGTCCCCGTTCTCCTTTAGTCATGTCACAGATCTATCTGCCAAAAGCTGCCACCGTAGAATGGGCCTTGCTTCCTCTGGTTGCCGAGAGAGTCAGGGCGTGTCTGTCCAGGATAGCCTCCCCAGGGGCATGAGACTTATTGTTGTCACTGCTGCTGTTGTTCTATGCCTGGAGGCACCACCGCTGCTCCTGAATGGTTCCCTCGCTGCTGGCCATCCTTTCCTTATTCCTGTGCCACAGGATCAGCACAGCTGAGCCAGGGCCCTTCCCCTGTCCACACCTCTTGAGAAAATGCCCAAGATTCTGGACTCCACTGGGGTCTGGCTT
Organism: Galagoides demidoff; assembly: GCA_963574575.1. NCBI lineage: Eukaryota > Metazoa > Chordata > Mammalia > Primates > Galagidae > Galagoides > Galagoides demidoff. Next base: position 3,806 of record CAUYQV010158868.1, on the reverse strand, counting down.
CCAGACCTCTGGGTGAGAGTGGAGGGAAGTGCTTAAAGTTCAGAGTTGCAGTTAGAGAGTATGTAAAGTTTTATGCAGTTTTATGCCTAGCTGGAGAGTGCCATTGCACCCTAGTATGGGTAAGAGGTCCAGTTTGTTAGAGGGTCTCTTCCGTGGGATGGAATGGGAGGACATTTGGACTCTACTCACTTATTTGTATGAGGATTACTGCAAGCCCTTCTCTTGGGGTAGAGGACTCCTGTCCACTTGGGAATGGATTCGGTACCTTTTGTTTATAACTTTGGGGTCTTAGCTCACCTCCGCAGGGATGTTATGTGTTCTTCAACCTTCTCTCTTGGCTCAGTTCCAAATCATCGGCTTATTTCCTAAACTTCTGTCTTTTAACTCTCCTTCTGGATGGGAGCCTCTGTGGAAAACTGGCTGCAGTCCGCCATCTTACCTCCACCCCTATTTTATCTTATTTTAATTTATTATCCCTTACTCTTTAAATAGAAGATATAGCAAAGAGGCTAAAATGAGGATGAGTCATGATACAATTGGTGGAAACCAAGTTCCACTTATTTTTCCCTCTGTTTAGCTCTTCACAAAACCTTCCTGAATCTCCAAAGAGGATTTCCTAAATGAATCCCTTCTTTATTAAAGTTTTCTTTAGCTAACATTTTGAGCATGTTGTGATGAGAGGCATGATGCTATAGAGCTTATTATCATAGTCTCACATAATTATCATACTACTCCATTATCTATGAGGTAGATATTTGTGTTCTCACTTTATAGACACCAGTAACTGAGGCTCAGAGCAATTAAATCTATCTGACTTAAGCCATTGCCTATTTGAATCACTACACCCTTCTTCTGGCCTACCTGATAATTACAGACTACTGAATTTCTAGGAGCAAGATTGATAGTGCTGAAACTTCAACCATGAAACACCCATATTTAGAAGATGGCTCACCAGAAAGCCCTGCTTCTGGAGACATCTATCTGAAGCAAAGAGAATAAATTTCCCAAATGAAGTGTACAGTAAATTACAATGAATTCAGTAGAATTGCTAGGTAAAATATAGACATTCAGGTATGTTTAAATGTCAGATAAAATGAGTGCCATCTAAAGTATAGATATGAACTCTGCCATATTTAGGGCATATTTATTATCCTAAAAAAGTAACCCTTGTTTATAAGAAATTAAAATCAAACTGGATATCCTGTATTTTGTATTTACTTAATCTGGCAACCCCATGATTAAGGCAGCCGCAGTTATAGCTTCCAATTTTAGTGTTCCATTTAGTTGTGTTTTCTTTGAACCCTTTAGAAAGATACCCTACATGCATTACACATTTGCTGGATAATGGCATCATTATTATACTTTGAGGTAGGAAAATGGTTTTATTAGCGGAAGAAGAAAAAAATAGCAGTATGTTGAACTTTTCTGTCATATGGAATTATTTATAATTTTTCTCTATACTGTTACTGTTTTTGAACTTGATTTTTTTTGTGTGTGTTATGGTACATACAAGGTAGAACTCATTACATTTGAACTTATAAAGTAAAATTCACTAATGGAACTAAACTATTGTGAAAAGAAAATAACTTTCTATGGAGTTTATTTAATGGGGATAATAATATCTGTCTACTACTTCACATAATTGTTAATAAGCCCAAGTGAAACAATAGATACAAAAGGTCCTGTAAGCTGTAAAACACTTTTCAAAATGTATATAATTACCTTTATTTTTCACTAAAAGAGCATTTGATAACTAATTTTGACATTTATAATACTCATAATAATTAAATTATTTGCATTTCAGAGAAACTTGGTTATTTTCTGATTATTTTTAGCAACAGGAAGACATTTCATTACTATGTGATTTACTATTCTGGCAATTTTGTGCCTATAGAACTAATTTAAAATAACTTATTTCAAACTGAGTAAAATCACATAGAAAGTTAGACTATACATCTTGAGAGGTTATGTGAGATTATGTGAATGTGGATTATGTGAAAAAATATAGCATACATGTTAAATGCAGTCACATATTATATGTTGATGGTATTATAAGTCTTGAAGTTGAAACAATTTTAAAATCTCATCAACTAAAATTTAGTGGAAAGAAAATTCTCAAATTCCCTTATGGTTAAGAAGGTTGATCCCTTATTGTCATTAAATGTGAAAGAATTTTAATAACAGCAGTAGTTTCAGTTCTAAGAGTTAAGGAGTACATCTCCATTATTGCACATATACAATGTGTAGGTAGTTACCAAAAAAAATCATCTTTGTTCCATGTCATCTATTTATTTTATTTTTTTAATTTTGAAATTAAAGGGGATATAAGCGTTTTTGTTACATGGATACCCTGCTTAATGCTTAAGTCTGGGCTATTGGTATGCCTGTTACCAGAAGAGTGCCCATTGCACCCAATAGCTAAGTTGTTTATGTCTCTTTCCTTCCTGGTTTCCATTGTCTTTTATATATCTCTTTGAACCTATTATGTGCTCATTGTATGGCTCCAAATTATTATTTTTTTTTAAATTTCTGAGATACTTCATTTAAGATAATGGTTCCAGTTCTATCCACATTGATGCAAATGACATCTAATTTCCTTTTATTGCTGAATAGTTCTCCATGGTGTGTGTATGCATGTGTGTGTGTGTGTACATATACAGGGTGGCCATAAAATAGACAAATATTTTAAATTGGACATGAACTTTATGGCCACCCTATATGTATATGTATATGTGTGTATACAAACACACACACACACACACACACACACACACACACACACACATACACATACATACCACATTCTCTATATTCACTTGTGAATTGATGGGCACTTAGCTTGACTCTACATCTTTGCCATTGTGAATTGTGCTGCAATAAACATTCAAGTAAAGGCCTCTTTTGGATGTTTTTTTTTTTTTCCCTTTGGATAAATGGAATTTATCCAGCAGTGGAGCTGTTGGATTGAATGGTAGCTCTACCTTTAGTTCTTTGTGAAATCTCCATATTCTTCTCTATAGATATTGTGCTAATTTATGTTGTCATGAGCAGTGTAATCATTCCTTTTTCAATGAAATATGCACTAATATTTAACATTTTATTTTATTAATTTTAATTAAATTATCAACTGATTTGATATACAATGTGGAATGCTTCAATCAAACTGATTAACATAACTATCACCTCACTTATTTTTTGTGATAAGACATTTAAGATTTACTTTTACTTATTATGAAATAGACTCTTTCATTGTGCACTTTAGGTGAGATAACAAAATGCCCTCCCTCTTCCCACCAATCATCCTCCTGTTTCCCCTTCCCTCTCCTTCCTCTTTCCTCCCTCTTGTTAGACTATATTGTGTTTTATCATTTGTATGAGTGTGTAAGTGTTTATATATTTCTTTTGTAACAGTATTGAGTACATTGGATACTATTTTCCCATTCTTGAGATACTTTAAGAAGAATGTGTTCCAACTCCATTGAGATAAACATAAAATATGTAAAGTCTCCATCTTTTTGTTGATGAATAGTATTCCGTGTTATACATATATCAAAATGTGTTAAACCATTCATAGATTCACGGCATTTGGGTTCCTTCCTTGTCTTGGCAGTTATGAATTGAGCTGCAATAAACATTCTGGTGTAAATGTCTGTGATAAGATGATTTTTTTTCTTCTGGGTAGATACCTAGTAATAGGATTGTGGGATCAAATGGAAGGTCAACTTTTATTCTTTGACAATTCTCCATACTTCTTTTTTTTATTAATTGATAGCTGTATGCATTAATGCAAACATGGGGTACATTGT